>SKCR01005942.1:0-77747 GCA_019454045.1 Zanthoxylum bungeanum | reverse complement strand
TTTATTGTGCATTAATTTAAAATATGGGATGTCTTTTTTAATCCTTAATAAAGAAAGAATATCATCCAAAATCGACTGGATTCGGCGGTCTTTTGTAGATGAGATATTAACTTTCATTTTGTTTAATTATCTTTGCTGCGGCTTAGGAAAGTGGATAATGTAATAGATGCTTCTGCAGAAGACCTCATCAGTTGCCATTAGTTTTTTTTTTAAAAAAAATGAGATGATAAAAGATTATATATATATAAATATGGTATTATATATTTAATAATTAAAATATCTTTATATTTAAGATCTAATTTTGTATGATTCTAAACTTTTTCAATATATTCGAGATCCGATTTCCCCATATATATATATATATATATAATATATATATATATATATATGCATGGGGCCTATACTTTGCGCGAGTTATTTTTTTTAAACGTTGAAAATCTCACCGCCAAATCATCAGACATAGACTTAAAATAAAACCTTTGGCTATCTCAAGTTCTTACAAAGAAATGCATCATCTGAACTCTAACTCATGACCTAACAATCGAGTCTTAACCTCTTTAACAGTAAGGCATGTCTTTGATTACAATTCCAAATGATCATAAAAATCATATTATTATTTGGGAAACTTGCTTTGCGTGAGTCGAGCACTTCTTTGTCTTGATGATCGGTCTTATAAAATGATACTTATATATTTATGATTATATTTTTTTCCGAATTATCCGTAATATTATTCAAAATCATCTATTAAAAAATGAACTAAGTTACCTTCATTATAGTAGCGAGATCACCAGGAAAAAAGAAAAAAAAAACACTTTTGGTTTCAATAGGAACTAATTCAAGTAAGGAAGAATCAGATTTTATAACCAAATTGCTAATTCTTCTCCAAAAACATAACTTGAAAATCATATATATCTATAACTCCCTATACAAGAATTTATCCAAAATTTGAATACTAAATAATTAATTAGAATGAGGCAATTAAAATAAATTTATTTTATTTTACGTACAAATAATGGCTATAGCCTATATAGATATAAAGAATGGTAACAAGATAAACAATTCCATATATATATATATATATATATGTATATATAAAATCATTGAAATTAAGCTGCAGAAAATAAAATATCACTTAAATTCTGTAAATTGAAATGGATTTTTAAAGAAACTATACTCCTCTAAAATTAAATGGGAGAAGTTAACAAAAAAATTATAAAAATTTAAATCACAACGTGATGAAATATTAATAATTGCTTAATTGTAATTATTTATCATACTCTGCAGTTGTTCGTTTCTAGAATGCAATGCCTTTTTTTAATCCAAAACAATGTGCAGTCATTGGAACTAACTTTTGATGAGGGAGAGAGAAATAAAAGCAGATTATTAAATATTAGGGAGGAAAAAGAGGAGAGAAAAGAGGGATAATTAACTTTATTTCCATGTTTATTGTTTTTTTTTTAATTTTAAAAGAAAAAAGAATTTATGTGAGCATTAATATTATCCATTAGATTAATTTTGATTTAAAGAATATGATTTTGTGTATAAAAAAAAAACGTAATTTAATCTTATGGCCGCTTATATTGTGGCTTATGACTCGCTGAAAAAGTTCTCGGAAACTCTTCTTGGTTAGATTTAAGAAGGGGTGTGACCACTCAAGCGTTAGATGTGTATACTGATGAAACATGTGCAATATCTTTAAAAACTCTTTAGGGTAGAGTCTTGGTGAGTCTTATGGTGACCAGGAGGGTTTAAGTCATGAACCATCTCACCCTTAGATGCCATATATGTAACAATGTAATATAATGAACCCACTATTAATGAAATGTCCGATTTTATATCTAGTTTTACTATTCATTTCTTTGATTCCGAATCAGTGTGAGCCTGCATTTACTCTTTTGTGCTACAATACTTGTATGTTATAAGAAAGTTTGTTAACTTACATAACTTGTCGTTATATGAATACATAAACGTCCCAAACATGGAATTTAAGCTCGTAAGCTTCGGGAAGGCTGACTTCCGAAGCGTGAACTTCGATAAATAGTCAGCCCATGATATATATAACAATTTCTGTAACAAATGACAACCATAATCTGTGGCCACTACCTCAAATCAGTTTTATCCGAAACTGTTTTCATCCAGCTCTTCTTAATCATAGGGATTTCTAAAATTCTTCAAAAGGTCGGGAATGTCGTAACCCAACATATCATTAACATCTTGTATCATCTTAGGTTTTAATTTCTCGAATTTATCGAAACTGTAACCACTCAATGCCTCCCTGAAGTGCTCGACGTTTGGCAAATCCCCCGGAGGAAGATGGAACTCCCTTTGTACTTGTGTGAACAAGGAAAAAAAATTCAATATATGCAATGGCCACCGGTCCGGACGGTTCCAGCGGTTCGACTTGTTAGAGGTGAATCCTAACCGAATCAAAAATTTTCGATTCTAGTTCCAGTTCTTCGGTTCCGATTCGAAACCGAAACCGTGGCCGGGTCTACAATTATCTAAGCATGATATACATGCTTGGAGAAAGAGAACGTAACAGAATTCGAACCTTTCCAAATTCATATCCCAAATTATCAATGAATTTCTGTTGAGTCTCCGCTTTGCCCATCATAAAAGGCATCGCTTTACGAAGGTGACTGATGATATAAGCATGAACCTTTGCAGCTCTAGCACGTTTCACAAATTCGTTTATCTGTGAAATGGGATTTCAGTTAGAAATTAACCAATTTGAAGGAGAAAGTTTCAACGAAAGGAAAAAAAGTAAGGGAGAACTCACTCGTCGATCACAAGCCTTTTTGGGGGTATCTTTTAGATCAGATAGAAGGTCTTCTTGTTCTTTTTCTAACAGTTCTTTCCCAAATGGACCAATGGCAGCTTCATTTACAGGTTTGTCATTGAATTTGAATGAGCTGTCAAATGCATGAGAGCCATCAACTTTATATAATAAACAACACAGAATTTCATACGCGTGTCAAAAGGGTTATTTATACGAGTCCAAATCTTCTGTCCCATCAATTGTGCTCCACTTCGTGCTCCACTAATCAAATTTGGACAACTAATATCTCTCATTAAATGAGAGAACTCTGACTTTAACACTTAAATAAGTCAAACGAACATGTGAAGAAGAGAACCTACCCAATATAGACACGAACAACTTCAGGAGTATTAAGAACTTTTCCCAGTGACCACATCAAAGCTCCGTAAACCCTCATCAGCTGCAACAACAGGAAAACATATATATCCCACGGTACGACTGTGTATGTTCCCGACCAGAAAAATGTAGAACAACTTGGCTTAATAAGTTCTTACCTGTTGACTGTCAACTTGATCTGCCTTGTGATGTGATTACACGCTTGAACTCGTCACTGATATCAAGTTTATGGGGATCAAACATAAGCAATATGAGGTCACACTTTGCAAGCAAACCATGATGTTACACCAGTAAAATCATAGGCTCGCTGTGTCCGTTGTTTCTCTCCTGACAAAACTCCAGGAGTATCCACAAGTGTTATATGCTCTAGCAGCTTCCAGCGCAAAATCGTATATCGTTCAAGAGTTAGAGACAAGGACTAGAAAGAGAGTTTGATTTTAACTTGTAGGGTCATTACTCACAGAATGTGGCATTTGAGAACACTCCAGACTGTATTGAAGAACAATCACCTTGTAAATGCTAAGAATATATCCAACCCCTCACTGCCACGTCTGGCAAGAAATATAGTTCTAGCATATCTAATTGTTCTTTTGACATATGGTAGACAACTTTAGCCTTGGTAGTTTTACAGTACACTCATAGAGATAAAGAAAAGAGAGAGAGAAATATTCAAATGCAGATTTAAAAAATGGAAATATGAGTTAAAATTTGAATATCTCATTTGTATAACTGACATTGAGTTACCAAAGAAGAGTAAAATCATATAGCTTTTAACACTAGAATGAAAAAGAGCATAAATATATAATACAAAAGTACAATTAGTGAAATTTCAAAAATACAAGATTCGTTCGTAAATACCATAACAACAACGAATCTGTCAGTTGTTGGCTCAGGTCCAATATGAGCTCCTGCGAATATGAAGAAGAAAAAGGATAAAACCAACCAATATATAACATTTTTAATCCGATGAAAAATGTGTATGAAGAAGAGAGAAAGAGAAAAATGATAACTTGCCTGGATAACTAGCTTTAAGTAGATGTTTTATGAATGTTGTTTTCCCAGTAGAGTATTGACCCAACAACATAACCATTGGTTTAGCATCGAAGTCGCTATTCGTCTGCAACATTATACAATAAAACAGCAAACATTCATAAAATTTATTGTCTCAGCAAAACTAAAATGTAGTATGAGGAGTAGTAACAAATAAAACTTTGTGCATATGCCATAAAACCAGAAACAATATAAACTCTGTCACTCACCAAAAATGGGGACACAAAATTGTTGAAATGGTAGGTAACCTCTAATGGCTTCAACTTTTGAAAGTACAATCTCTTCAAACCATCAATTATTGATGTAACAGAGGACATAGATATCTGCGGATACAACAGAAAAAATACACAGTTCGACTCCCAAAGATAACTGTTCGATGAGAGAACTGCAAGCACACTCACAGAAACAATACATGGAAAGAAACTGGGCCATATAAGAAAAACACATCAACCTTCACATGGATGACCTTCCTTCTCTTTACATATTCTAATTTGCAAAACTCTCAATCTTAGGTAGTGGTGGTGATAAATAACATTAACAAAGAAACACACACACAAAGAATTTGAATTACAAATTTGGTTTTTGCCATAGTGAAAAACAGAAAATGTTACTCCATTTTGACTTATAAAAGTACAATAATCATTTTGAAGTTGAAACTCAAACCTTTTTTGATGATTTTGAAGAAAACCAATTAGCCAAAGGCCAGTTCTGGGGCTGCAAAATCCCTGTATCATGCAATTAGTAAACATATGACAGAGTACCAAAAGTAGCAATGCCAATTTTCAGTATAATGAGGAAGAGGAATATCTTACCATTTAAATCTGGAACACTTGACTTCGAAGAACGCCTTTTATTCTGAATAGATTAAATAAAAAAATTAAGAAATTATACCTAACTAAATTGAGATGTAGAAGTGAGGAATATGATACTTACTGTAAGTAATGTATCCAAACCTTCCATTGCAGGAGGTTTCAAATTTTGGAAGTCAACTGGAACATTTGAAAATATTTCAATTTAGATCAAATGGCACCACCAGAAAGAAATTAAAGGTAAGATAACCAAAAATTTTCAAAAAAAAAAAAAATGCTTGTCACTTATATATGTGCAGTATCATCTATCAACTTGAAATTACTTATCATACCATCACTATTCCACAGATCATGAATTACTTCATGTCCATTTTGTACTAGAGAAATCAGCTACACATTAAAACTGGGAAACTGGTCAGTTTCTTAAATTGAACTGACAATAAAATTTTAAAATGCAAGAACAATTAGTAATTATAACCTGCATTGCGGCAATAAACTCTCTGAAACCCATATATCCTTGCCGCTTGGCATCTGCAATTGCCCAAACCTTTGAGGAGAGAAAACAATGAAAAAGAACAAAAATAAAAGTAAAATAAAAAATAGTCAGTGTTACTTAAGCCATGAAAACCTAATGAACCATGGAAAGGCATCAAATCATAAACTAGCTTGCAGTATTTCTAAATAACAATTCCAAGTAAAGAGATGAAAAAAATGGTATGTTAACCACACAAGTTTATTAAGACCACCATACGAATAAAGGGTACATACCCATGCTACTCTAGAAATACACAAAAGAATCCCACCCCCACTTCCTCACTAATTAAAAATAGAAACTATCGGCGACCAAATAAGGATATCTTCATCCTACTGATTAAATTCAAGAAATAGATCCTAAGAGGTAGACCCGGCCACGAAACCGGATGGAACCGTAAGCTTACGGTTCTATCCGGTTCCGGTTCCAAAATTGGAACCGAACCGAACCCCCAAACGGTAAGTTTACGATTCCACGAAATTTGGAACCGTAACCTTAAGGTAAGGTAAGGTTCAGCCCGAACCAATTTTTTTTCCCTTTAAAATTAGAGAACCGAACCGAATTTTCGTTTCGGTTCGGCGATTTCAAAAAGCTGAAACCGTAACCGAACCGATTTTAAACAGGTTCAGTTACGGTTCCGGCAACCTGGAACCGTAGACCGAACGGTTCGATTCCACCGTAGAACCGAACTGAACTATGACCATCTCAACTAAGAGGTAGTATTCTCTCACATTAGGGTTACTTTGCAGCTATTGTAAAGTATTGAGTGTGGGTGTTTGGTCTGTAAACAATAGCTGGCAAGTAAAACTAGGTGTTCACGAAACACTATTACCTGCTTTGCTTTCAAAATTAAGCAGAAGTATATCCCAATATAAACATTTCATCTTTTCTAGTTTCTTTGAAACCCTTAAAATTCCTAAAAGGGCCATGTACACAAACATACACGCATCAAAGAGTAAATAATCATTTAATTTTTTTTAAAAATAAAAATAAAATAAAAAGCTTTAATGAAAATTATACCTGCTTGAGATCTTGTGGAGATAAATTTGATAAAGCAAAAAACTTGGTTGCATCATTACCAGTAATTCGTCCATCAACATCTAAAAGGGTTGCATACATAAACAAAACAAAATAAAATGAAATGAAAATAAATAACAGAAATTAACAAAATGTAAAAGGAGAATAATAATGTACCTGAGTCAGCGTAATTGAACCAATCTAGGTACATCTTTTGGTGATCTTTAGAGCACCAACCGATTGGGCCCGTACTGATTTCCATTTGTGTTTCTATTTTTTATTGTTTTTTCAGTTGCTTTGGAATTTTCCTGAGAATTCTTTTTCCTATAAATAAATATTTTAGAGAATGTGAACAATTCTGAAAACAGTTACCAGCGCACTTTTATTTGTCTCTGTGCTGTGCCTGCATGTTAGTTTCTCCTGTGTCGAGATTAAAATTGTTCTCAGAATTTATACGATTATCTAACGGTGCATAATTTTGCACGGAGAGCATCAATTAGTGGGGCTGAGAGTTCCGCTGCAGAATCTCCTAATACATCTCAAGATCAGGGCCTCCCTGGATGCTAACTCATATTTCTCATAAAATGATATGTTTTGATTGACAAGCTCACGCCTTCTCGGCAGGACACACGACGACTTTCCATAGCCTTAAAGGTCAGTATGCTCTTTTGCATATCGCTCTTACTGTGTATCAAACTGATGGTATATGAGACAGCTCCTATATCTCAATAATATAATTCATTTCTATTGCAGAGACCAAAAAATGATCAAAACATTAATACATGAGACTAATCATTTTCTGATGTGTAAGATCCCACGAAGGACGAGCACATAGCAGACTCATGATCAGAATGAAGAGAGAAGGAGGGCTATGAGACATACATCGAATTTTGGCTTTCGAGAAGAGAGAGAGAGAGAGAAATTTAGTGAACACTCATAAGCAAATCTTAAGATATTATTGATTTCGATTTCAAGCTTTTAGAAAACCTAACTTAAGTTTCAAAGGAAAAAACATCATCCTTATGTAAGCGGGAGGAGGAAACATAAATAAACATAAGGAATCTTGGTAGGACAAGACCCCTACCAAAGATAAGTGATAACTACACACGTAGCATAAACTTTAATAAAGCTAAAGCTAAAGTAAATGCTAAAGTTAAAAGCAAAGATGCTAAAGAAAAAACAAAAGCTAAAGCTAAACCAAAGATGCTAAAGCAAAGATGTCAAAGTAAAGACAATAATGCACAAAATAACAAAACATAATTATTAAAGGTGATGTGCTTGGATAGGATCATCCTCATACCGGTAAGATCTTTAGCACGAGGAGACATAAGGATATTTCCACGGATAATCTGTGACTCAATGTTGTGAGGATACTTGATCTTGTTGTAGCCTTGAATAATACAGCGAGAGGATTCTTCAATCGTAGTGAAGAGGCGCCAAGCCTTATCAACTTTGTTACTTTCGAGACTTCTTCTAACACAGTCTGTAAAAAGGGAACGAATATCATAGATGTGACGAAAAGAAAACTATAGGGGGAAAGATTTCATCATATCCAAAATAAGTGTGAATCTTTGGTCTTGCAAGCCAATGAATAAGTATCCAGTCAGTAAGTTGGTGTGATGACATAATTCGAACAAGATGGATTGGAGGAAAGACAAATGAATAATCATCTGTCCATTTTGGTGAGATTGTTTCAATCCAAACTGTTACACTTCCCTGACACTTGTACCATATGAGTAAGATGTCATGGAGATTGGGTGGGAGATCAAGAAGACAAGTTGGAGAGCATAAACTAGTTTATGCACGGAGCACACTTTTGTATACCGCTCTTACTATGTAAAAGGAGAGCATAAACTAGTTATACCAGGGGCTGAGAGTTCCGCAACATAATCTTCTAATACATCTCAAGACCAAGGCCTCCCTGGGTGCTAACTCATATTTCTCAGAATGATACGTTCTGATTGACAAGCTCACGCCTTCTCGGCACGACACATGACAGCTCTTCATGGCCTTAAAGATTCTCTATGAGTACGCTCTTTTGCATATCGCTCTTACTGTGTATAGGGGTGGCAATTTGGGTCGGGATTCGTTTATTCGTTCGATTCGATTAAAGGTGACGTGCTTGGATATGATCATCCTCATACTGGTAATCTTCCTACTGATCTTTAGCACGAGGAGACATGGGGATATTTCCACGGATAATATATGACTCAATGTTGTGAGGATACTTGATCTTGTTGTAGCCTTGAATAATACATCGAGAGGATTCTTCAATCGTAGTGAAGAGGCGCCAAGCCTTATCAACTTTGTTACTTTCGAGACTTCTTCTAACACAGTCTGTAAAAAGGGCACGGATATCACAGTCGTGATGAAAAGAAAACTTTGGGGGAAAGATTTCAGCATATCCAAAATAAGTGTGAATCTTTGGTCTTGCTGGCCAATGAATAAGTCTCCAGTCAGTAAGTTAGTGTGATGACATAATTTGAACAAGATGGATCGGAGGAAAGACAAATGAATAATCATTTGTCCATTCTGGAGAGATTGTTTTAATCCGAACTGTTACACTTCTGTGACACTTGTACCATCTGAGTACATGGAGATTGGGTGGGAGATCATGAAGACAAGTTGGAGAGCATAAACTAGTTTATGCACAGAGCGCACTTTTATTTGTCTCTGTGTTGTGTCTGCGTGTTTGTTTCTCTTATGCCGAGATTAAAATTGTTATAAGGGTATAAATAAATTATAAGATTTTCAAACGGTACATAAGGATGGGTTTGCTAGAGATATTGAACGGAGAGTATTAACTAACTTATAAATTATGAAACATATATTAAAGTATAAATTACTATCAAAAAATTAACGATAACGATAACGATAGAGTTAAAAAAAAAAAAAACGTTTGGTACAATATTGAAATACTAATATTAATGCCAGCGTCAACTAATATATCGTCGTTGCTTTCAGTCGTTTTGCTTATTTGTGAATATATTCATAAATGGAAGCAATGGAAGCAAATATTTACTTTGCGCCTAATAAATGGAAGCAAACCTTTTTTGTTTTTTAATATCTTTTTTTTTTCATGTTTACTTTTACGTGTGTTTTGGCTTTTGATACATGATCATTATAAAATCAACTCATTAGGTGTCAAATATAAATGTGTAAGCAATTTGTAATAATAATAGCGAGTTGATTTTTAAATATCGATTACTACTTATTTGAGTAAATTCTCTATTAGTAGTGTCAGACTCTCAGTATTCTGCTCCAAATAAATTAAATGTTTTTTTTTTTTTTTAATATTGGGGCTGCTTTGGACTTTTTCAAGTGATCTCAAAATAAGTGGTTAGTAATCCAACATTACATTAGCAAGATTCATTTTTTGCATATCCAATGACAAGTGGAAAAAAAAAAGCCAAAAGCCAAATAATAATTTGTGCCATTCACAACGAAGATCTGGGTTCATTTATTTCTCGTAGAAAACTTATGTTGGAAATACGCTAATCATCTTAGCACAAGGACTAAAAAGAGAGGAAAAAAATAAACATACCAATGGAAATAAGGGGTCGGTTACTTGGATATTGTGTTATATTCGAAATTATTGTCTCATGAAACTCAGTAAAATATACGTCTCTTTTCATGGTTTTCGTAAAATGTCAACTTAGATTTTCTCCGATCTTGCTTGACATATGATAACACAATTTTTTTCTTTTTTTCTCGTAGAGAACTTATGTTGTAAACACTCGAATCATCTTAGTCATATTTCTCTCATCTTCATCTCAATCAATGGTACACCCACCTTCTTTCGAATTTTTTCATTTCTAATTATGTCTTTCATAATCCACTCACACATTCGTCCAAGCATTCTCTTCTTAGTTACTCATTTTTTAGACATATTGATGTTTTATTACCCAATATTATGTCTCATCCAGAATTGCATGTTTCGCGACCATCCTATAAATTTTTTCTTTAAGTTGGGTATATTTTTATAACCGATCTCAAGTCCGGAAAAAGGAGGGTTATATTAGGTCTCAACAACCAATGTAAAACTTATCGAATTGTTATAACATAGATCTTAAACAAACTTACAAATGGAAAAAGAATGGAATTTTGAATGGCTTTTGAAATCTTAATTTACATCCCCACCTTCCCCTCTTTCTGTATAACCAATGTAAATGAGGAAACATGACACCACCAAAACAACAACAACAACAACAACAACCTACTCAAGACAGACCAATGGTCTTTCCAAGCAGCCATAGTACAAGAGATAACTCAATACCAAAAATGGTGTGAAGTGTGCTCCTGTCTAAGATGAACCCGTATACTGTAATCCCTGCTCTATTGTTTTCAAAATAGTTCACTGCCATTATAAAAGAAAATCATCAAACTAAGCAAATCATGAATGAAAATAACATGAGTATGCGTGAATCAACGAGTATGCGTGAATCAATCATATTAGCCCCCTCACCACCTAGTCGTTATCATTTTTCGTATTTGTTCTTTCTTAAGCGTATAGTGCTTTTACAACTTCTAAATGTACCCAAAACTTTATCCTATGTACTTGAATGTTAGGACTTGAATGTTAATTAGACTATTATTTGTTTGAGAATATGGCTTACCTAGAGCTTGTCTCTTCTGGAATGAAATGGTGCTATATGCATATTCTGGGATAAGGTTTGAGTTGTCCAAGTCATCTTCTTCATCGCCAGCATCATCACGGTCTGATTCCCCTTGGCATATCGGAAAGACTCGACCAGTGGCATCTGGAAACCTAGGAGTTTCACCATCATTTGCATCAAATGAATCTAATGTTGCACAGATATGCCATTTAGCAGCAAGACAAGTGACAGCCTGCGCCTTGTGTGTAATTTTTGTCGCACTCCTCAATAATATAAGGAGCCCAGTGACAAGGGTCATGGAACACAGCTGCATTAAAAATTAATTACATTCAAATGTTAGTACTCTTCTCATGTGAAGCATGTCATCTATGTCAGTGCCCTCTGTCAATAACATGGCCATGAATTCAACATGCTTTTTGATCCACCTCGTGATTATTAATAGTTCTGAAAAACTTAAATTCTGGAAACAATTGGACAAGTAATACTAAAATGAAATTAAAAAGTTCATTAATATGAAGAACTTCATTATGTTGTCAAAAACAACCATAGTGAGAAAACTGTTCTTTTAATAAAGGAGTGAAAACTGTTGCCATTTATGAACAATAGAGAGTTTAGGTAAATTTTACTAAAAAGAGATTTTCATTTCTTATATAGACAACAAACGAACTGATTATCAACTACTTTGACATATTGCAAATGTTCTTAACTGATAGTTTATTGGTGAAATGACAGACAAATTTCAGATTCTCTATTACAATGTATGTGAAAATGGGGAAAGAAAGCATACCGCGAGTTCTCCAGCTATATAAACATTCGGAACAGAATGAGACTTTGTTGTCATAAGCAATGAGGCAAACTGGCTTCCAGTGACCAGAATCAGGAACCACATTATGAATGCGCGATATCGATGGCTAATGATCCTCAAATGCCTCTTGATCCTCAGGTGCTCGGCTAATACAGACCCCACATCAGACTCAGTTTGGAAAACTTGAGCAAAGTCCAGGAGCCTTAGGATCTGTAGGTGGCAGACTAGACGGAAGAGAACACACACGAGGAAAATTATAGTCGTCCGATAGAGCCACGAACACAGCTCCATTATGCAGGCTATGGTGTCACTCAAGTAAACATTGCCCAAAAAGGGGATTTGTGAGGCACCTGATGCATACCACCATATCTTGTATGCACTCTCCACTAAGAAACAGGGGAGTACAAAAGTACAGAGGATCTTCAGTGATCTCTACACGAATTAGAGAAAATTGACATCAACATTAACAATTACATGCATCAAAAAGAAATCTTATATTTCTCAAAAGTCTATTCTGCAAGTACCCATTAACCAAAAGTGCGCATATCATCGCCAACTTGACTATAACGCATTAAAAAATTCATGTGCCTTTAAATTGTTCTAGTTCGTAGAGATGACACCGGGATAGTCCAAACAAACGGCTGGTTGGGGCCCAAAATTTGGGTCATAATCTAAGAAAATTTCTAGTTTTAAGTGTATAATATCAATATGATTTCAATTTTTTATCCGGTACATTTCAAGAACTCGCATAAGGTCCCAAAACTCAGGGCCGCTCCTACTAGTGCATCTGGCTTCACACTTTCATCCTTTTAGTCTAAACTAAGCTAAATATTCCTAACAAAGGTATCAACTGATTTAATCATACAAATTCTGGACAGTTCTACAAAATCAAAAAATTACCAAGTGCATATAATTTTAACCGGGGGTGGTCTTGAATTGCCATTGAGGCAACAGGAGTTCCGCTAAAATGAAATAATATCAATAAATAAAAATATAAAAGTCATATTATTCTCTTAAAATTTGAAATTTCTTTAGATTCCGCTTAGTTTTAAGATAAATTTTGTGTGTGGATTGTTACAGGACTGCCTTTGATTCTAACCCAGAAATCATTCACTGATTCTCTAAAGATAATTAAAAAAAAAAAAAAAAAAAACACATTTAAATCCAAAAATTAAAAGCACTTTCCAAAAAAAATCCATTAAAAGAAACAGAGATACGTACATTGAGTTGTTCCATGTAACGGCCTCTAACGGTCTCGCTTTCATCACAGAGCCTATCAAAGAACAAGAACCGGCGAAGCCCGAACTTCTTAACAAACCCAGACAAACAAACAAACGACAGCGTGGCAACGCCGCTAAGCGAGAGCTGAACGACGCCGTCGTAAGGGCGCTTGTGGGTGCCGTCGCACGTGTCGCATGCCAAAACGAAATGGGAAATGGCGGGAACGACGGCGGTGAAAAGAACGAACATGGACCATGAGAGACACGCAGTCAAACAACTCGACTGATCCACGCACATCCATTTGAGATACGATCGGAAACTCTGTAACTCGTCTTGTGCATTCGATATGCTTCGAGTTAAGAAGTTCTTGCGGCGGTTCGGTAACAGAGCTTCTGTGTCGTCTCCCATGGCGAAAAAAAATGAATGGGATTTAGTTTTGTGTGCTGCGAAGCTCTATTTATGGGCATAAATACGTTCTGTTTTGTTTTTGTTTTTGTTTTTGTTTTTGGGTTATTGAGATTTGAGAGTATCACATGTAATAACATTTAGGTCCTCTAGTTTTAGTGAAATCGTTAATAAATATATAGTTTATTATTTATTGACTATTTTATCCTAAGAAAACTTTAGAACAATCAAGTGATTTCAGACTTCAATAATTGAAAGGAGATGGAGACTCAGGGGTGGCAAAATGAATTAACGAATCGAATCAAAATGTGATGAATTCGTATTCGATTCGTTTATTAAACGAATCAAATACGAATATTCGTTTAGTCATGATATTATTCAATAATATAATTTATCATAATTTATTTACATTAATTATTCATAAATATATACATATTAAATATGTAATATGTAATTAATATATTTTGCTAAAAATATATCACCAAATATCGACAATATTATTTTTCTATTATAATTAGCCATAATTTATCGAATCTTAATTGAAAAATAACAATAACTAGTAAAATAAAAAAAATAAAACGTATTCTAAATGAATAAACGAATTAATGAGCTTAAATTCGTATTCGATTCATTTAATAACCGAATCTAATTGACCTATTTTTATTAAACGAATCTATTTCTTCAAATCTATATTCGCTTTAAAGCGAATCGAATCGAATCAAACGAATAAATGAATTATAACTCAAATTGTCACCCCTATGTAGAGTTATCTAAGGCTAAAAGCATATAGGAATTCATGGTTGTTTGTTTCCATAAAGACCGACGAGATGTGGAGTTGTTTGAGGCTAAAGCTATGTAGTGCTTGTTTGGTATGATTTTTCGTGTTTGTTTGATATGGTCTATAATAGAGGAAAAAATATTTTTTAATGTCAAAAGATTTTTCAAACTTGAGAATTAAAAAAATGATTTTGTCTCTGCTAATAAAATTTCAAAATTTAGATTATTGGAAGTAAAGTTTGAATTTTATTTTTTTTAAATAATTAAATAATTAAATTATTTACATTATCTTTTATTCAATTTAACAACACTATTTCATTACTTTGTAACACAACTTTTTAAAAAATTTGTTCAATAAAATAATTTTATAATTTTTAATAAAAGACCACACTCACAAACAAACAACTAAGTGTCTGTTTGATATGGCTTATAGTATAGTCAAAATAGTTTTTTTAATCACGTAAGCTCTTTTCAAAATGTGTGGTGATATTTGGTTGTATTTTAAGTAAAGTTTTTTATGATTAAAATTTTTTTTTGCCTCTATTAGCAAAATCTCAAAATTTGGACTTTTGTGAGTAGAACTTGAAAAGATTTTTTAAAGATTTTTTTTTTTTTGATTAAAATACAAATCTACCACTCTCAAATTGAGAGAAATAAATTTTGACCCCCTGCCACTGCAGGGAGTCGAACTTGTGCTCTCCCATTGGGGAGAGCACAAGTCCACCACTGGGCCAAGAGCCTTATTTAATTTAATAATAGTATTTCATTTCTTTCATAACACAATTAAAAAAAAACTTATCTAATAAAATAATTTTATAACGTTTAATAAAAATTCTCGCTCATGATCAAACACCTAAAAACTTTTTATCAAAAGCTATACTTCTAAAAACTATATTAATAAAAATTTTATTTGAAGAAACTATATTTAAAAAGCTATATCAAACCGACTCTAAAACTCTTTATCAAAAGTTTTACTAGGAAAATCTTTATTTGAATAAACTCTATTTGAAAATCTATAATAAATAAATTCTTAGTTGATGTAAAAGAGCTTATTTAATCCCAAAAGTTTTTTAAATTTTTTTTTTGTGGTGTTTTATTGTATTTAGAGTATAGTTTTTGATAATTAAAAAACTATTTTATTTCTACAAGTAAAAATTCAAAAATTGGATTTTCGGGAGTAAATATTGGAATTTTTTTAAGTGTTAAATTGTTTATAATACTCTTATTTTATTTTACAACATTATTTCGTTTCTTTTATAATACTTTAAAAAATGTATCCATCAAAATAATAAATTTATAATTTTTAGTTATTGACAACTAAACCCATCAAGGCATCAAAACTTTTTTGTTAAAAACTTTACTTTTAGAAACTCTACTAATAAAAATTTTATTTGAAAAAACTCTACATGAAAGTTATATCAAATGGAACTTTAATTTGGAATCAAGAATGACAAATACTCAAGTTTGCTTTAATCATTGATCTATGCTATATGATATCTAGTAAAGGTAAGGACATAAAAGATATTTGTTGGGTGTTAATGTGTTATCCACTATATATGACGGATTGATGGTGTATGGTTCAGAATCTCACATTAAGGTATTGAGTTCGAATTCGGGAATTGCGTTTCTTGTGAAAGTCTGAGAGTGAAACAGTCGGAGTTTTACCTACTCCATTTAAGTCCGAAAGAGTGATTTGACGGCGGAATTAACGATTTTTTAAAAAAAAAAAAGTGTTATCCACTATATGATTAATGGATAAAGTTTCTTTAAAATCTATTCATTTGAAGTTTGTAACGTGGTTGCTCATACTGTTTAGTAAAGCGTGTTTGCTTTCAAGTATTAAATGATTATAATTTAGATGAAAAAGTTCTTTTGTGAAATAATTTATATTCTCTAATATTCTTATTAATTTTTATTAATTGTAACTAAACAAACTTGAGTAAGGTAATTTTAGGGGTATAACAATTAAATCATTGAGTTTACTGGTGTAATGATCAAATCTAATAGAGGGATTCGTGTAAGAAGTAAGTATAACTTATAATCTTAATTGCCATTTCAACGAAAATAAAGGGTCCCTATGTTATTACACTAAACTATTTAAACCGCTTTGACTTTTGGTTCCGTATGAGCCATGAGATGCTTTCCATTTAGGATGGACAAGTGGCTTGATTTGATTGGTTGATTGTTTAGAATAGTAGTTGATCATGGGACCCACTGACCACCAAATGTTATACTGGAACAGGGAATTTTTTACTGTAATGCAGTAGTACAGGAAAGCTTATCAAACTTCACAATTCAATTCGTTTAAATCAATCCATTTATTCAATTTTGATTCAAATTCAGATTTAATTTAATTTGATAATTTTGATCAAATTAAATTGATTACAAATTTTACATGTTCTAATTCAATCAAATCAATTAATAAATCTCCCGTTCAATCAAAGAACCCTAGAAATTATCGAAAAACTTTATAAATACATCAAATTCAAATAATATTAATCGTTCTCAAATGACGTGATTTGATGGTGTATGTGAGTTCGAATCCAGAAAGTGCGTTTTTTTGTAAGAGTCCAGGACAACCGTGGATTTTACATGTTCCGCTTAAGCTCGGAAAATGTGGTTTGGTGGCGAGGGTTTCCAAAATTTCAAAAAAAAAAAATCAATCAATCAACCAATCATTGCCGTCTGATTTTATAGTCCTCTAATCAAGCGACTGAGTGAGTGAAATCAACATGGTCAAAAATAAAAGTAATATTAAAAAAGAGAAATACCCAGATGCATTTTATATTTCTAAATGTCTTAATCATATTTTACACTTCAAATTTAGTGAGGTGACACATGTTATCAGCGAAATATAAACTATAGGATAAAATTTAATTATAAATGTTATACAGATGGTGGTGGGACCCTATGATCACGCAACGTGTACAGTCGGGCCGCCTTTCATGGCGGGGACCAATATGATTCAGCCACGTGGTCGTGTAAACGAGGTTCATCATTAATAAGTGGCAGCTGTCAAAAATGTATAGCGCAGGTTTTAATTTGGCAGCTAAGCAAAAATTGGCAAATTATTGGGATGGTCAAATGGAGGGCTGGTAATTTATGTGCTGTGTTGTGAGAAGATGATTGCGTGTGAGGAAAAATAATACTAATTATTTTATAAACAATTTTTTTTTTTAATAAATAAAATGGGAAATTATTATTTGTACACCCAAAATTAAGTTAAAGTCCTAAAATATATTAGGTTTTTGAAAGTTTTCATTTATACATCCAAATTATGAAAAATATATATTTTACATCAAAAAATAATAATAACGAATATTTTATACACAAAATTAGTTATGAAAAAATATTTCACACTTAAAAAAAAAAACTAAGAATTTACATGTAAAATGTTTATTTTTTATGATGTTGGATGGACACGTAAAAAATTTAAAAAATTTGATATATTTTTTGACTTTCGTAAAACAATGAAGGGACGGATGATAATTTTCCAAATATAAACAAGAACAATAACAAAACTAAAAACATTTGAGACTCTATTATGAAATGTTTAAATGATGCATGTGACTAGAGATGACAATCGATCAAAATAGGTTTAGATTTGTTATTTCTCATCTTATCATATGATTATAAATGATATTTTGTCTTGAATTATGTATTGATTTTTGAATCGGTGCGATTGAATCATGTAGCAAACGGTTCAAGATCTTTAATCCCGAATAATATTTGGGTTTATATTAATGGTATGAGATCTGAATCTCAATCAACATTCTAGATTCTTTGTCATCCCTACCTATGACTTATAAAATGAAAATTTAAATTATAAAGATTTATTTTATGATGATGCAGGAAAATATGCAAAACCCGAATTTAAATTTAATTCCTCATATTTTCCCAAAATTCAAAACCATATAATAAACTAAATAAAACTACTCGAAACTATCAGATGACGCTATTTAAAACTCACATTTGAAAGCATGAAGATTATTTCTTTTGAATCAAGCTTTTACAAGAGTAAATATAAATATAATTTCATCTACATATAAATAATATTATTTTTAAAAAAGTCATTCGATAATGAATTTTATAGTGAGATATTATTCTTCTAATTCACCGTTCTAATTTTATTTTTTTTGAAAACTAGAATTCTCATTAGATCAAGAAAGAAACCTAAAAAAAAAACAAGATAAATGAGATGGAAAGTCATTCACCCAAACACATTGATTAAAATACAAATAACAAATTTAGGTATAGTATTAGAGTTCATTGAGATATGACAAATCTTGAAATTTTATTTTGGTAACAATAGATAATGAATCTCATCAATAGTTGATCAAAATCAGCAGTAAAACTCCCTACATCAATCCAAATACTAACCACACCTAACCCCTTATATCATAGACTATACAGCACAACTCCATCAATATTAAGCTTGAACTACCCAACACACGGTGGAGCTCACCTACATGTACATTATAGACTATACTTTTTTTGAATATCGAGAAATCCTTCTTCTTCTCATATCAGATGTCATTGGACCCCAATATGAGTGGTAAAACCCGGTATTGTCCTAAGCTCTTACAAATATTGCTCCTGTGAGTTGAACCCTGATTTCACAAATGACATGTCAAGACGCAACTCATTGGACCAAACACTTCGGGACCATTAAGGGTGGCAATGGGCCGGGCCGGGCCGGGGCTTTGATAAGCCTGTCCCGAGTCCGGAAATTTTTTCAGCCCAGGTCCGGGAAAAGCCCATCCTGAGCATCTGTCGTGCCGGGCCTAATGTTCTAGGCCAGACTCGGGCCCGAGCCGGGCCTCTAATTCACGGGCCCAGGCCGGGAATTTTTACCCTCGGGTCAGGTCAAAACCCGGACCGAACCGGGCCTGAACTTTTTTGCCACCCTTATGGACCATTCATAGACTAAACAGTGGATCTAACTTTTGTTTTTTTTAATTTTGTAAGATTAAAAAGGTAGCGGTTTGCATTTCGATAACCATATACTATTTCTTAACAATTGCTGTGACAATATAAACAAATCCATCTATTTCTTTATCACGTTTTGATGATTCAATGCATGCATGGAGACATCCACTACAAAAATGTGAAGTTTGAGGAGAGAAGTTGTCATTATTGTAATTTGTAACCCCAAAATAAAATAAAAAATTAGTTGTTATATCAGTTTCTAATTATTTGTTTTCATAATATCGACTTTATATATATCAAAAATTAAATCTCAAGGCAAATATTTATTTTATTCTCTTACAAAAAGATATTCAAATGGATTTAAAAAATAAATAGAAATTATTAGATGGGGTGGGTATAAAAAAAAATTGTTAAAAGAATAAATTATATGTGTTTGATTTAAAACAATTGAATTAGTCTTTGGCTATTAAAAAAAGTCGAGCCTAATCTTAAATAAAGATGAAAATTCGAGTATGATTCAATCCCAGACTACGGCTTAAGTCCGTTTTTAATTAATAGTTTCATTTAATCATATAATTAATTTTTAATTCTAAATACAGACATTTATAGTTAAATTTTTTAAATTTCAATAAAAAAAAAAAAACTAAAAATATTGAAATTCTTAATATTAGTTTTTTTTTTAAAAAATTAGTTTTTCTTTTGAAAAAATAAAAAACTTATTTTTTAAAATCCGGGTCCCACATGTTGCGATCTCCATTGTCAATAAAAGCTCAATTAGTATTGGGAAAAAGTCACTTAGGTCCTAACTATAGGAAAAGTGACATTAAACCTTATTGTTTTAAAAAAGACAAACATATATCTATCGGTTAATAAATTTGTTAGTTTGAACGGTAATATAGGTGATTTAATATATTTACCATGCAATATGTATGTGGAAACAAATAAATATATTAAGAAATATGGAGTTATATGTTCCTTTTTGAAACGTTAAAAGATTTTATGTCATTTTTATAAATATCAGAGAGTCTAAGTCACTGTTTGGTGGAGACTTTTGTAAATTTATACGCTAGTATTTAAATATTACACTAAACACATGGTTGACGATAGTTTATACTCTTACAAAATTATAATTTCATGACATTAAATTAATTTTCTACTATACCTTATATTCTAATTTTTATTACATAATTTATAAATTAACTTATACTTTCAATACAATATTCCATCTAACAGTCATTTTCACGGCTAATATTGCTCACTAGTTTAACTTCTCATTCTCTATTTTTTTTTGGGAATCATTGAAAATCCCACTGTCAAATCACTTCTTCTGGTCTTTAGCGGAGCAGGTAAAATCCCCGACTATCCCAGACTCTTACAAGAAACGCATTCCCTGAATTCGAACTCAGGACTTAAAGGTCAGACCCTGACTCATACACCACCAAACCACGCCCATTAGGGTCATTCTCAACAATAAAAGTAAGAAACCAACAAAAATTCAAAGGAATAAAGATAACTAATAATTACAGAATAAGTTGGGTTTTGAAAACTCTATTTGACAAATGTTTATAGTGGTTTTTTTATCCTGATAAATGTTCAAATACCGAGGAGTGGTAGATTGAGTATTGTACCTAGCCAAAAATGAATAATAAAGGCTCAGAGGCCTGGAAATACAGATGAAGTTTTATTAGAGGACCCGACCATATTGTGCAGAAGAGTTCACCCAAAGGGCAGAGCGTGTTAGGGATGAAGTGAATTATCATACCGACTCAACCTAACGAATGAATGATGGATTTGGGGTTATCAAAGAATTTGTTAAACCCGACCTGATAATATTCATACATGCCGACCCGAGTTGGTTGAGAAAGCTAGAAGGAGCTTTGACAAATATTATCCATCTCGGTATACCGGCCCGGGGAACGAAGATGAGATCATAGACAAATCTATATTTTAAGTCATATGACGTATGTCCTATCTAGGAGTTTGGGCATTGTTACACTCAAAGTGGTTATTTACTCTCAAGTATAAGAGTGTAGAAGTAACAAAATAACCCGTAAGTCCGGAGTTGATCCACATGGAATAATTTATTAAAATAAAATAACAATTCGAGTAACAATAAAAGGGCTGAATTGTTTGAAGTAATGTATAATTTTAAATTGGATTGCAATAATAAAATATAATATTGGGGCTAGATGATTCACTCTTAATATTTCAATATAGAGAAATCTTACTTTTTATAATATATAAATTGTCATTATTACCCAGTTAATTTACTTTAGAAATTAATTATGTCAAAACATATAAAACTAACCATATATGTGGTGACAATATTTATTTATAACAAGCTCAGATAAGTACTCGATTATGCCAAATTATATAAAATCATCCATAAATGTGGTAACAAAATTTATAGTAATTAGTCCAGATTTAAATTACTTTTTTGGTAATGTATAATTGTGCCAACCAAGATGAGATTATCTACAATAAGTCAAGACACCCACATATATAAGAGAAAATTAAATATCAGTCTTCAGATTACAATTCATATATTATAATATAAGTAAAATATATTTATATTCTCATATTAAGAGTTTCACCATTTACCCCAACAAAAATGTAATTAGCTGCATATGATTTGAATAAAAACATGCATAATTTTATTAATAAAAAAAAAAGAAATTAGAATAAAGACTGAAAAATAAAACACGCAAGAGCCAGTCTCCATGAAATCTTAGAGAGAAATCATGCAAAAGAGGAAGGGTTGATGAGATATCTATAATGATCTCCATATTGAGATGCATGCTTCACATTTGCCCTGACCTCGCGGTGAACATTTGACAAATCATCCCAGCAAGCTACATGAGGTACAAGTTAGATCATGAGAAATGGTGAAATTTCTAAGTGAAATGAAAGGAAAAAATGAGGTCGGGACGTTACCTCAAATCGGAAGACATTCGGTACGATAATTCTCTCGCCTGAAATGACCTAGACCGTTTATGTCTGATTCATGAATATAAACATCCAATTTTTCCATAATATTACTTTCTTAGTGGTTACACCTCTTGTTTTTATATACGTATTCGATCTGATTACGATTTGATTGAAACTAAATGTGGTTTAATGATATGTATATATTAGACAAATGGCCGATAATATATAATGCAGTACACAGTTACAAAAGTAGTTTGTAATTGACATTGGGAAGTGTCACTGTTAAATGTATATTATCAAATATAGTTCATGGTCAAGATTTACTAACACGGGTCGGTTAGTCAAATCTGTTGAGACCAGTACATGTCGTATATCGAGACTTGGTCCGATGGTTTATCCCAATGAACCATGAGTCTGGGGAGACTCGTATAGACGTGTAGGTGTTTATAGTGGATAAATACTGAACGACTCACCGAAGATTCTTAATGGATGGTACACCAACGTCAATAAGAATCTTCTCGGGTTGAGTAGCATAGTGGTCCTTCGACTTGAGATACCACTGTGGATGTATGAGACATCCTCCACACTTAGATGTTAGTCACGTCACCGATCTATTTAGATCGGACCTCCGCCTGTACGTTGGGTGTGGACCGATCCTCAGGATATCCTATGTGTGTCAAGATAGGATCCGTCAGTTCTGTGTACAGAGCATAGGTAGTCCATATGTGATTAGCATTCAGTTAAATCTATGGCCATAGTATACTTCGGAATTCAGTTCCGAATGTTATTTATAGATTGCTAATAGAAACGTCGACGTGATAATACCTATAGATATTTGACGTTTACATCTATATCTCTGGTATTATCCGGATACATGTGACAGAGGGATTATACGTATGCAATGACCTCGACCTGTATGATTCAGCTAGTTTATCCGTGGTCGTCATAATTTACGAGTGGGTAAATTATGGACACGGAATTGGATTTTGTGGCGGATATACCTGAATCAAGAGAGTCTCACTAATGAAATATACTCGTAGAGCACTAGGGAAACATTTATAAATAATACTGATTATTTATAAGTCGTTTAAAGGTTAAACGGAAAATACATGCGAATGGACCTAATAGTCATTTCCTAATTATTGTGTATTTGTACTTAATGAAAGATTTTGTTAAATACACATTAATTAAATGTCAAATTGTGATATTTGACATATATCATAAATATATATGTATTTGGATATTTAATGTAAATATAATACATATATTTAAAATATTTGTATTTAAATAATTATTTAATTATTTAATTGTTAAATAATTAAATTAATTAAAATATAAATATCTTAAAGTTGTGATATTTATGGAAATGCTTTTAGTTGCTTTATTTGACTTTAAGAAAATCTTTAAATGATTTGATGATGACTTATGCAAGTTGATAAAGTAAATTAAATGAAACAATAAATATCTAGATATTTAACCTTCCAAATTCTGCCAAGGGCTATTTTTGTGAAGTATATATTGTTTTGTTTCATTTTTAGGGTTTAACAAGTTCATTAGATACCAAATAAAACAAAAAAGAAGATGAGAGAAAAGCTTGAAGGCCTAAAGAATAAAACTTGGAAAAATCATGTTTTTGTAAGTTTTTCTTCAAAGTCTTCAACATGAATATGTTTCTAACATGCTTAGCTTCATTTTTTGATGCTTTGATGTTATCTCTACTCTTATAGTTTGTGTTTTTATGGTTGTGATCTTAAATGAAAGATTGATGCATGTAAGTAAGCTTGAAATGGTTTCAAAGCTTCACTTTTGATTTTTAGAAAATCAAGTTGCCATTATAGAGTTGTTAAGCAACTCCTTGGTGACCTAGAATTTTTCTAGAGTTGTTTCAAAGTGGTGAGGCTAGATTGGTGAAGTATTGAATGGATTAAAGTGTTGGATTTTAAAGATTTGGTAAAATTGCTCAATTTGATGAAATTGAAAAATTAGGGTTCATAACCCTCTCCAAATTTGGGGTTTTTCATATATGTGATGTATTATGGTATGAATATGATGCATGTAAAATTTTAGGTTAATTGGATTTGATCTTGTCATGTTTTGAACAAAAGGGACCAAATTGTAATTAATTGGAAATTTTAGGGTGCTCACGGCAATTGCTCAAAAATTGGGGATTTGTGTGAAATCTGATTTTGATGCATTAGATGTGTTGAAAAACATTTTAGAAATGATTTAGAATCATCCAAAATTATATTTGACAACTTTTGGACTAAAATGATCAATTTATAAAATTTTGGGGCAATTCGATAATTACCAAGAAATTTGATCTCTTGTGTAATTTTTCAGAATTTGATAATTGGATAATTAAATAAATAAGTTTATTTGATTGATCCAAGAAAAATTTTGAAATCGGAAAATTTTTATTTTCCGTGATTCCGCTGCGTTACCGATATTCCCCCTTAAAACCCCAGCAAGCGACATGAGGTACAAGTTAGATCATGAGAAATGGTGAAATTTCTAACTGAAATGAAAGGAAAAAATGAGGTTGGGACGTTACCTCAAATCGGAAGACATTCGGTACGATAATTCTCTCACCCGAAACGACCTAGATTCTACCTCATTTTCCCCAGCCCAGAACCAATTGACTTTAAAATTATTATTGGTGGCTGAGAGATTGGTGATCAAGGACTTCCCCCAACGTAAAGGGAAAAGTAATACAAACCCTTATACTCCTTAGGATTGACGTTCATTCTGTAGAGTCTTTTCATCTTTATAATTGATGACTCGCCCAGACCTGCTAGATTCTAGATGACGTAAAACCTAGCGAAAACCCTATATCCATTCAGGTTCAGTTGGCATGGGGCCAAGTTCATAGTTGCCAACATCATGGTGAAGTATCATTGCATGGGCATGCGCAGAATAAGCCACTCAGGTTGATCTTGATCGTCCGATTGAAGTGAGAATGAAGGGCTTGAATTAGAGCCACGAGCTCAGTTGATCACAACTGTCCAAGTTTTGGCATGTGAATTACGGATGGACGACACTTGACACGTTGGGGAGAAGAGACAAAAAATATTTGAGGATCCGATGGGTGTGATGGGATTTAAGGAATACCATTATGCCATCATATTTTCCTAAGGAGGATTCAGAAACCCTAGAAAAATCTTTTCAACTGACGTTGAAAGAAAGACAATCGTCACCAAAATGGAATATTTGGCAATATATGGTGCAACCTGACCCGAGGTATATAGATTTGGGGAGAGCTGAGGCTATATTGTAACGACTTGAATTTCATAACTTGATTGAGGTAGTAATTCAGTGACCGAGATTAATTATTTCGAGTGGTAGATAATAAATTTGGAGATGGCATAAAAACCCGATGTTAGTCGCAATGTTTATAATATTTGGGTTAATATATTAAGGTTCGGTAAGAGTTTTAATAGTTGGACTACTAACATTATGCTAGAAAGTGTTTAGTGATATTAAAACCTTATGACATATGTTAACAAGGCTTGGTGACATTTGTTAAGCCTTGTTAACAAATGTTCATCTTATGTGTTGTTATGAATTAAAAAAAAAAAAACAGCCCCCACACCTCACATTTTTTTTTTTGCCTTCTCTTCATTACTTCCTTTTCTTCTCTCCCTAGCAAATAGACTCCAAGCCTTTTATTTCCAGAAATTTTTCCACAGTTTCTACCAAATCTAAGGCTCTAAGGTCACATGCAAGCTTGAAAGTGTGATAAGTGAGCTTAAACAATTCTACTTGTGAAGAAATAATTTAATTTAAGGTGAGAAATGTAAGAACCAAAATCTAAAATTTCTAAGTTTTGATGATTTGATGCTTGAAGAATGTTATTGTCTTGAGTTTAATGATGGATATTTGGTTTTGAGTCAAGGAATTTGAGAATTGAGGAATTCCCCAATTTATAAAAACCCTAAATTTGAAATTGAGTTGGAGTTTATAAATGGTTGTATGAAGGTGTAATTGATGTTATGTGGTATATTTGTTATGGTTATGACTTGGTTATGTGGAGGTATTAAAGAGTGAAATTGATGCTAATTGATGTATTTGTTATGATTGTGGTTTGTATGGTGTTAAAGAAATGGTGTATGAAGTGTAATTAAAATTATGGATCATGGAAAACTGGTTTGCGTCGCGAGGCCAAAAAGAGCGTGTGTCGCGACGCGTGAAGCATAATATGACTATTGGATTTTTGGTGCGCGTCGCGACGCGCAGAACGGGATGTGTCGCGACGCCAAGCGCTATTCCAGGATTTGTTTTAAAACCTTTCCAATTTAATCCTAAGATGTTTATGGGCACTCTAGGGGCTTTGTGTAGATGAGTAACTGCATGATAAGTGTAGATGAATAACCACATGATAAGTCATACCATAGGCATGAACTTTTACCTTTGATTGTATATACTTTTCTTATTTATTACATGAAAATCTAACGGTTTCTTTGGCAATAGATCAACGAAAAGCCACTCGGAGGTCACTGATGCCGCATACCACACCCGACTTGCCTTAGCACTGTGAGTGGAGTACTTATTTCAGAATTTTGAATGTGGTTTTTGCTATGATTTTGTTGATCGTTGATTTAATTATTTACTTAAAATGATGATCATGTGAATGAGAAATATGATTTAAGCTTTGATAAAGCTTGATTACTGATAAATGCTTTCATGATGAAAATGATTTCTAATACATGGATTTATGATTTTGGAGGCATGAGGGAAAAACTCACCTCGGATGTTACTTGATACAGACATGGAATTGACGGACATGACATTGATGGGTATCAGTATTGATACCAGATATAGACGTGTACACACGGGATACAGGTTTAGAGATGACAAATGCATCTAGATCTTGGGTATTGGGCTACGGGGCATGTGGGTACAACGGCCTAGACCCGAATATTTCAGAGATAGGTTGGCGGCACTGATAGCACCACTGTTGTCTGGTTAATGGCTTGGGGGACAGTACGTACAACGTCCCAAGGCCATGGAATTCTGGTTTATGATTTGAGAATTCTGAAAGTTATTGCATTGAAAATGAGTATTTCTAATACTGTTTGTTTTCTGATTTTATAGCTCCACTCACTGAGTTCTTTAGGACTCACCCCCACTCTCCAGGTTTTGCAGGACCTTTCTTTTGGTGAGCCAATGATGCATTTTGAGAGACATGGATCCGGAACAGGAACAACACTGCAGTCACCAGTCTTATGGGTTCATCATGTTGTGCTTACATTCATATAGATACATTTATATAGAATGTAGTTTCTTTTGGGTTTCTGTGATGTATAACCTATGTATATATGTGTGGTTGTATCACATCTGAATTGTGTACGTGTCATATTTAATGTTTCACACAATTATTCTACTTGATGAGAAGATGTTTGCATGTATGGTTGAATTCTGGTTTCAGTCACATGCTTAGGTGACAGTAAGAATTTGTCGTCTGCCGGTAATATTCCCGAATTGGGATGTTACATATATGAAGTTTTCAAAAGCTAACAACACGAGGACGTTAGGTCGCTCTGCACCATCATCTTTTATAAACTTCTCGGCATTAACTCACCTATTCGTTCATATTGAGAACTAAGGGACAAATGTTGACTGGCTTGGTTTGGCACGGGGCGAGTGCAAGAGAAGGCAAGACATTGAGAGGTACTAGAGAACAACTACCAGAGTCTGACATCCCTAGAGAGAAACGACTCGATGATGATGGTCAGTGCGAATTACACTCACAATTGATGAAGTCCATACATACCAACCCGACCTGATTGAGTTCACAACCTTTGAAAATCACTGAAATTACAAAAATCATTCTTATATCATTCAATCCACATGATACCTTAGACACAAAAATTTTCATTAAATTTTTTTTTTTCTAAAACATACTAAAAAAACCATCTTTTTCAGAAGACAAATTAAGAAATTTATTAGACAATTCGATCTACCACTACTGAGTTAAGTATTAGAAACCTTTTACAAGTACCTAGTTACCACTTGTGCCAATTCAGTAATAATAATATTCTTCCTATAATCCAAAAAATGCTCCGAAATCAGCTGAGTTCTATAAGCAACTTCCCAACACCAACCCATCATTATTTGGCCCCAATCACCTCCCGCCGCGAGTTCGTAAAAATATGGCCCATTATCTCCCCTTCTCGGGCCTTCTTCACGCCCACAGATACCTAATTTCGACAATCTTACAGCCGATGAAAGCAAAAGAGGTTCATGAACAGCCGGCGAATGCTTGTAAAGAAAATAACTTCCCAACAAAAAACTGGAAATTCACAACAATAAAAAAAAATAGATGTGGTAAATCGAATCATAAACGAATCGAATCAAAATGTGATGAATTCGTATTCGATTCGTTTAATAAACGAATCGAATACGAATATTCGGTTAGTTGATGATTATTTCATAACATAATTTATTTACATTAATTTTTCATATTTATATAAATATGAAATATGTAATTGATATATTTACTAAAAATACATTAACAAATATCGACAATATTATTTTTCTATGGTAATTAATCATAATTTATCGAATGTTAATTAAAAAATAATAATAACTAAAAAAAGAAAATAATAAAGCGAATCATAAACGAATTAACGAATCAATGAACTTATATATGTATTCGATTCGTTTATTACGAATCGAATCGAATTGAACAATTTATTAAACGAATCCATTTTTTCAAACCCGTATTCATTTTAAAGCGAATCGAATCGAACGAATAAATGAATCCTAACACAAATTGTCAACCCTACAAAAAGATACATTATGTTAAGCAAGATTAGCAAAACAACCCACAGGTAACAATCCATTTTTCTTAACAAACAGATCATCAACATCATTCTTGTAGAATTAAAATCATTACTATCTTAATTTCATTTTCAGCATAGTAATAGAGGAAAACAAATTAGGAAAAAAATAATAATAATAACAAAAAGATCAACCATCATCAGAGACCATTATCATTATCACCGTTAAAATCAACATCATCCAATGGTGGAAAGTTTAGATCGAACGGCAACAACGGCTTTCCGCATGAAGATAACGCAATATCTCCATCATCATCAATAACGGTAGACGAAGAGTCGCAATCGCTGTAACAATCCTCCGGCACCACCGGCGGCGACTTTGGATATCGCCGTGAACCAGCCATCGGGTTAGCCGATTTCTGCGGCGACCGCGGACCGCTGAACGACTCGACGGTACTGCTCATACTGCTCGTCGTCGGTCTCTGCGGATTTACAATCTGCTGATCTTGAGTATCTTGAAAAACGCTGCCGTATAATCTCTGATCCAAAGACGGATCTTTGTTGTTATTAGGATAAATAGAGGAAATATTTGTGTTACGAATCGGGAAATTGGTTTTGGCCTTGGGACCACGAAGGGCATGTGCTGCCGCGTCGTAGGCACGCGCTGCGTCTTCGGCGGAATCGAAGGTGCCGAGCCAGACGCGTGCCTTTTTCCAGGGGTCTCTGATCTCCGCCGCGAAACGTCCCCATGGTCTCTTGCGTACGCCTCTGTATCTCGGCTCTTCCACTGCCGCTGCTGCTGCGTCGGCGGTGGCGGATGCAGATCCTTTCGGTTCTATCAGTCGTTTGGTCGCTGCTGTTGCGGCGGCTCTCGATCTCCTCATTCGCCTGAGAATTTGAAACCCTTCGATTAATGAATGAATAAAAGAAAATTGAAAGGAAAAAAATTGTTTAAAAAAACATATTATTAATGGATTCTCAATATAAGAAAAAAAAATTATAAGAAATAATTTAGATGAGTTTGAAAGGGAATGCAGGAAAGAAGGGGAATGAGAGGGATGGCAAAAGCAGGCAAGCACCATTCATTCTACACAAAAAGTGATTTTTTTTTTTTTTAAAATTATTATTTTTCTTTATTTTCCATTTGGTTTTTGAGTTTCTTTGGCGGTAATAGGCTTTTATTTTATTTTATTTTATTTTAATTTATTTTTTTTTGTTTATACTCTCACGATTTCAATAATCTGGGCACGTATACAGTAGTTTGGCAAGGAAAAAAAAATCTGGATTTTAATGGTAATCTGAGATTTTATATATTTAATATGTGATTCTTGGAATGAATAATTATCTTGAATAAAAATTTTGATTTCATCTCTTTATCCGGATAAAGGCCAAAACCTATTCATATGTCATATATCCGACATTTATCAGGACATAATTCTGGACAATACTTCGTCCAATTTTTTTTAAAAATTTGGTTTATTTTTTGAATTATTTTTCTTCTTAAAATAAACGAGAAGAGAATGAAGATACGGAATTATCATCTCTAATCCACAGTAACTTTTACGAAGGGAGAGCAAAAATTAAAACAATAATCATTGAATTTAAAATGAAATCAATAAAATAAAAATTTGAACAATAAATATGAAAGGAACATTTTATGTGTATGTATGAATTTCAAGTTCGGTAGATTGGACTGGAGAAGCCCCTGTCGCCTTCTCTAGCCTAATTGATTTTTATTTTTAATTCATGAGAGAGTAGATCATTAGACCCACCTGAAATGACGGTCATGCCCTTTACTTTAAAGAACGCTAATTCAATAATATAAGGGTATTTTAGTCGATTGAATTAGGAATGAGGACTTATTTAATATAAATGGAAATAATATATTTTTGTAAAAGTTGTAAAACATTCAGGTCCTTCCATATTATTAATCGTGCTCTATCTGAAATTACTTAAATGTCCTTGTCTTCTCTCTGTCAATGTCGACTGCAGTAAATTTTGCCCGCTTTTCTTTAGGTTCAGCCAATTTCATTCTCCGTAGTCCGTACATTGTGTGAGAAATTGGCAAGGTAAAAAATGTACAGAAAATAATGGATTTAGTATGTGGACAGATCTCAATAAGACTATAAGAGAAATCATTTACATTTAGCGTATGTTTATTTCACTATAAAAGTTTTTACATCATTTACGATATTTGAGATATTTATGGAAAATTTTGTCAACATAATTATTAAAAGATTATGTCGAAACAAAGAGACTCTTAAAAGATTGTTGGAAAAATGCTTATTTATAAGCATTTTGAGGCTCAATTTTAAGCATGGTCCACTTCGTGTTAGTGGTTGTTATTGAATGATTCAGATACTCCTCCGTGAGTACTTCGAAATAGTATATTCATATGCTTAAAATGGTGCTTGGGTGAATGAGAAATTGTTGCTCAAAGTTCACAATTTTCAAGCCTTTTGTAATTCCATAACAGCTAATTTAATTAGCTTGGTGGTTACAAAGTTTAATCTCCATTAGTGCTAATTTAATTAGCTTAGTGGTTACAACAATGTGTAACATCTCCCCCATTATGAATTTAATTGGCTAGTTAATTTCTATTAATTGAGATGTGTTTTCTTTTCCTATATAAACAACATCAGTTCTTGTTTTCAATATCAGAGAATGAAATAGAAAATAGAGAAAGACATAGCACACACACGAAAGATCATTTTCTTTGTTTTGTTAAAAGGAGAGTTCAAACACTTTGTGGTTCGTTGGATACGAGTCTGGTGGTGCCCTTTCTCGTACGTTTCCGTTGTATCCTGGGAAACAATCGTCTCACATTCTACTGCACCTACGGTAGGGGACGAATTTTGTTTTAAGGATATTGTTGTTTTACAACTAGCCTAGGGAAAGTTCTGATTCGCATCAGCTTCAGCTTCTGCCTCTGCCTGCCAACAGCCTCTGCCTCAGCTTCAGCTTCTGCCTCTGCCTGCCAACAGCCTCTGCCTCAGCCTGCCAACAGCCTCTGCCTCAGCTTCAGCTTCTGCCTCTGCCTGCCAACAGCCTCTGCCTCAGCTTCAGCTCCTGCCTCAGCCTGCCAACAGCCTCTGCCTCAGCTTCAGCTTCTGTCTGCCTCTGCTGAGCCTCTGCCATCAGCCTCTGCTGTCAGCCTCTGCCTCTGCCATCAGCCTCTGCTGTCAGCCTCTGCCTCTGCCATCAGCCTCTGCTGTCAGCCTCTGCCATCAGCCTCTGCTGTCAGCCTCTGCCATCAGCCTCTGCCCTTCAGCCTCTGCCTCCGCTCTCAGGGTCTGCCTCTGCCTCCGCTCTCAGGGTCTGCCTCTGCCCTCAGCCTCCGCTCTAAGCCTCTACCGTCAGGGTCTACTCTCAGGGTCCGCCGTTAGGGTCTGTTTGAGGATAATAATTATAATTGTAATTTTGTCATATTCGGATTTCCCAATTACCGTGTAATTAATTGTAATAATTGTTATTTACAGTCTTAAAACAAAATCGAGACTCTGTGGATATGGAAATCAGTCCAAACACAGTAGATCCGAATATGGCAGCCTCTTCGGCTGGCCAGAATGTTGTGGCAGCCCCCGTGGCTGACCAAAGTGCAGTGGCCAGCCCTTCGGCTGGCCAACTTGCATCAGCCTCTGGGCTTAATATGGCAGCCGTTGTGGCTGGCCAAGGTGTTTCTGCCTCAATGGCTAGACAACCTGTTGGACATGTGAGCCATGTCAATCCTGCGGAAAAAAAAATGAAAAAAATTCAGTGGTCAGAATTTCAAAAGGTGGCAACAGAAAATGTTCTTCTACCTGACCACGTTGAACCTTGCGAGGTTTCTAAAGGAAGATGCTCATGTACCCAAAGAGGGTGAGATTGATATCCAAGTCATCAGTGCCATTGAAGCTTGGAAACATTCTGAATTCCTATGTCGGAATTATGGCTGAATGGGCTAAGTGATTCCTTGTACAGTGTGTACGCTGGATGAAAACAGCTAAAGGGCTTTGGGAATCTTTAGATCGAAAATATAAAACTGAGGATGCCGGTACTAAGAAATTTGTCGTAGGCCGTTTCCTAGAGTTTAAAATGATTGATTCCAAAACTGTGATAAGCCAAGTACAAGAACTACAGATTATTCTAGCAGAAATTCATGCTGAGGGGATGAGTTTAAGTGAAACCTTCCAAGTAGCCTCGATAATTGAGAAACTACCACCTGGTTGGAAGATTTCAAGAATTATTTAAAGCATAAGCGAAAAGAAATGAGCATTGAAGACTTGGTTCTTAAGCTAAGAATTGAGGAAGATAACCGAGTTTCTGAAAAGAGAGGAAAGACTCATGAGGCCAAAGCAAATGTTGTCGAACATGGCCATAAGAACAAGAACTTCAAGAATAAAGGGTCAAAGATGGGCCCTAAAGGAGGAGTTTCCAAGAAATCAAAATTTCAAGAAAAATGCTTCAACTGTGACAAAATGGGTCACAAGTCTTCTGAGTGCAGACTGCGAAGAAGAAAAAGAAACAAGAAGCTAATGTGCTAGAAAACATGACTCAAGATGTTTCAGACATTAACCTTTCTGCTGTGGTTTCTGAGGTGAATCGGTGGGTTCTAACCCAAGAGAGTGGTGGCTTGATACTGGTGCCACTCGACATGTATGCTCAGACAAGAGCATGTTTTCTTCATTTGAGCCTGCTAAAATGGGGAAAAGATATACATGGGAAATTCAGCAACATCTGAGATAGAAGGTCAAGGAAAGGTGATTCTGAAGATGACCTCTGGGAAAGAGTGACTCTGAACAATGTTCTGTATGTACCTGAAATACGGAAGAATCTTGTGTCTGGATCGCTTCTGAACAAGCATGGTTTCCGGATGGTGTTCGAGTCTGATAAAGTAGTTTTGACTAAAAATGGGATGTATGTGGGAAAAGGGTATGTAACTGATGGGCTTTTTAAGCTCAATGTAATGGTTGTTAAACCCAAAAATATCAATAAAGCTAGTTCTTCTGCTTATATTGTTGAGTATTCTAATCTTTGGCATGGTAGATTAGGACATGTTAATTTTAATTCATTGCGAAAGTTAATTAACATGAATCATATTCCCAATTTTAAAATTGATAACAAACATAAGTGTGATACTTGTGTTGAGACAAAACTAACAAGATCATCTTTTCATAGTATTGAAAGAAACTCTGAACCACTTGATCTAATTCATACCGATGTATGTGATTTTAATTCAATACAATCGAGAGGCGGTAATAAATATTTTATTACCTTTATTGATGATTGCACAAGATTTTGCTATGTGTATTTAATGAAAAGTAAGGACGAAGCTATAGAGAAATTTGTTCTCTATAAGAATGAAGTTGAGAACCAACTGAATAAAAGAATTAAGGAGTTAAGAAGTGATCGTGGTGGTGAGTATGATTTCCCTTTTGAATCACTTTGTGAACAAAATGGAATCATACATCAAACCACAGCTCCTTATTCGCCTCAATCCAATGGGATTGCGGAACGTAAGAATCGTACCTTGAAAGAGATGATGAACGCTATGTTAATCAACTCTGGCTTACCTCAGATTATGTGGGGAGAAGCTGTCTTATCAGCTAATTACCTTTTAAATAAGGTATCACGGAAAGAAGCAGGGAAAACTCCTTATGAAATGTGGAAAGAAAGAGTACCTTCCTATAAATTCCTACGAGTGTGGGGGTGTCTTGCCAAGGTAGTCATTCCTCCACCTAAAAAGGTGAAGATATGACCAAAAACTGTTGATTGCATTTTCATAGGATATGCACATAACAGTAATGCTTATCGATTTCTTGTGCATGAGTCTAATGTACCAGATATTCACAAGAATACGATAATGGAATCAAGGAATGCATCATTTTTCGAATACGTTTTTCCTTGTAAAACTAATTTGAATTCAGATGTGCACAAACGGGCACATGAGACTATCATTGAAGATAGTCAGGACCGAGAACAAATTAATGTTCCAGAAGATCAACAAGTTGTTGAACCTGAACTAAGACGTAGCAAAAGAGCTAGAACGGAAAAATCATTTGGTCCAGATTTTCTGACATTTTTGCTAGAAAATGATCCTCAAAGCTATAACGAAGCTGTAAGGTCAGCTGATGGTGCCTTGTGGAAAGATGCCATCAATAGTGAAATTGAATCCATCTTACAAAATCACACCTGGGAGTTAGTGAATCTTCCTCAAGGATGTAAACCTTTAGGGTCCAAGTGGATTTTCAAAAGGAAAATAAAGGCAGATGGATCAATTGACAAGTACAAAGCAAGACTTGTAATTAAAGGTTATAGACAACGTGAAGGTCTTGATTACTTTGATACTTATTCTCCTGTAACGAGAATAAATTCCATAAGGATGATACTAGCGATTGCAGCTTTGCGCAATCTTGAGGTACATCAGATGGATGTGAAAACAGCCTTTCTGAATGGAGATTTAGATGAAGAAATCTACATGGAACAACCTGAAGGTTTTATAGCTCCAGGACAAGAAAAGAAAGTCTGTAAGTTAGTTAAATCCTTGTATGGATTGAAACAAGCCCCGAAACAGTGGCATAAAAAGTTTGATGACACCATGTTGGCAAATGGTTTTAAAATCAATGAATGTGATAAATGCATTTATGTCAGAGAGACAGAAGTTGGCTATGTCATTTTATGTCTCTACGTTGATGACATACTGATTGTCGGGAGTAATGCCAAAATGGTGAAATCTACCAAGAATATGCTGAAATCCAAGTTTGACATGAAAGACATGGGTCTTGCAGATGTCATTCTGGGAATAAAGATCTCGAGAAGTCCAGATGGACTTATTCTTGATCAGTCGCACTATGTGGACAAAATTCTTGGTAAATTCAACGATGATGATTCAGCTGTGGCTAGAACTCCTTTAGATGTGAGTTTACACCTATCGAAGAATAGGGGAGATGGTATATCTCAAGTAGAATACTCTAGAGTGATCGGGAGTTTGATGTATCTATCGAGTTGTACAAGGCCTGATATAGCCTGTACAGTAAACAAGCTCAGCAGATATACGAGTAATCCAGGGGTTGATCACTGGAAAGCAATAGTGAGAGTACTTAGGTACTTACGTTTTACTCGTAATTATGGGTTGCACTATCATAGATATCCAGCTGTAGTCGAAGGATACAGTGATGCTAATTGGATATCTGACATGAAAGACTCAAAGTCTACTAGTGGTTATGTATTTACACTAGCAGGTGCAGCTATATCATGGAAATCCTCCAAACAGACTGTGATAGCCAGATCTACAATGGAATCAGAATTCATTGCATTAGACAAGTGTGCTGAAGAAGCAGAATGACTTCGAAATTTTCTAGAGGATATTCCAAGTTGGTCTAAGCCAGTGCCAGCAATTTGCATTCATTGCGATAGTCAATCTGCAATTGGAAGGGCACATAACAATATGTATAATGGTAAGTCTAGACATATTCGTCGTAGACACAATACCGTTAGACAATTACTCTCTACTGGAGTTATTTCGATTGACTATGTAAAGTCAAAGGATAACATTGCGGATCCGCTAACCAAATGGTTAAATAGAGAGTTAGTTGTGAAATCATCGAGGGGAATGAGACTGAAGCCCATTAGATAAATGTTTATTACGAAGGAAAACCCAACCTTGTTGACTGGAGATCCCAAGAACTAGGTTCAATGGGACAACTTACTCGTAAAAGACATAATTGGATCACTGTGGGGGTTACCCTCTAGTCCATTCCTATGATGAAATGAAACAGTGATGCTCGTATGGATAGAGGTTAAGCAAAAGCTTTTAATGATTCTTATGCGTCGGGAATCCGAGCAGAGTATTACGAGATACTCTTAAATAAGAAATCACCTATGTGAGAGAGAAGTGGGGCCGCTTCAAAGGGAATTGTACGGGGCACAATTTTTAGAAACTCTTGCAGAACCAGGTAGATGTTCATGGCCAAAATGAACATAATAATGAGAACTCAAATGTGTAGGTAAAATATCTGTGTGATATGTGTTCTCCAATTACATGAACGGCAGTACAGTTCAATGACATCGCGTCAACTGTCAGCCAGTAATGAGATATATTTTCACAAGGGAAGGTTCAAAGGCTGTGGCCTACCTATCCTATGCAGGTGTTGAACCGTTGAACTCTTCTAGGTCAAAATAAAATGTTTTATAAAAATAATTTTATTCGAAGTTTTTCGCCAATTTCATTCATGTGGGGGATTGTTGGAAAAATGCTTATTTATAAGCATTTTGAGGCTCAATTTTAAGCATGGTCCACTTCGTGTTAGTGGTTGTTATTGAATGATTCGGATACTCCTCCGTGAGTACTTCGAAATGGTATATTCATATGCTTAAAATGGTGCTTGGGTGAATGAGAAATTGTTGCTCAAAGTTCACAATTTTCAAGCCTTTTGTAATTCCATAACAGCTAATTTAATTAGCTTGGTGGTTACAAAGTTTAATCTCCATTAGTGCTAATTTAATTAGCTTAGTGGTTACAACAATGTGTAATATCTCCCATTATGAAATTTAATTGGCTAGTTAATTTCTATTAATTGAGATGTGTTTTCTTTTCCTATATAAACAACATCAGTTCTTGTTTTCAATATCAGAGAATGAAATAGAAAATAGAGAAAGACATAGCACACACACGAAAGATCATTTTCTTTGTTTTGTTAAAAGGAGAGTTCAAACACTTTGTGGTTCGTTGGATACGAGTCTGGTGGTGCCCTTTCTCGTACGTTTCCGTTGTATCCTGGGAAACAATCGTCTCACGTTCTACTGCACCTACGGTAGGGGACGAATTTTGTTTTAAGAATATTGTTGTTTTACAACAAGCCTCGGGAAAGTTCTGATTTGCATCAGCTTCAGCTTCTGCCTCTGCCTGCCAACAGCCTCTGCCTCAGCTTCAGCTTCTGCCACTGCCTGCCAACAGCCTCTGCCTCAGCCTGCCAACAGCCTCTGCCTCAGCTTCAGCTTCTGCCTCTGCCTGCCAACAGCCTCTGCCTCAGCTTCAGCTTCTGCCTCAGCCTGCCAACAGCCTCTGCCTCAGCTTCAGCTTCTGCCTCTGCTGTCAGCCTCTGCCATCAGCCTCTGTTGTCAGCCTCTGCCTCTGCCATCAGCCTCTGCTGTCAGCCTCTGCCATCAGCCTCTGTTGTCAGCCTCTGCCCTTCAGCCTCTGCCTCCGCTCTCAGGGTCTGCCTCTGCCCTCAGCCTCCGCTCTCAGCCTCTACCGTCAGGGTCTACTCTCAGGGTCCGCCGTTAGGGTCTGTTTGAGGATAATAATTATAATTGTAATTTTGTCATATTCGGATTTCCCAATTACCGTGTAATAATTGTAATAATTGTTATCTACAAAGATTATGTGTATAAAATAAAAAATTAGTTGGGTAAGATTCTATTTATATTTGATCATGATCATAAAATGAAAGTAAATAGTATTGTTATACGGCGAATAACAGTAAATTAATTGTAAATAAATTGTCATTAGGGCAATAATTTACTGCCATGATTACTTGTCAACAACAATGACTAAAATTTATAGGCATGAAATTGAAGTAACATGATTCAAAGAAAATTTGGCATCGTTGAACATGGCTTGTTCAAGGACTACTACCAATAATAAAATGTGGCTTTTCTAATTTGGCAGAAATTAAATAAAATATGGTTAGCTACATGCTACCTTTCGTGTTCATATGGGAAATTAATGTTCATTTTAATGTGAGATTATAATTCGGGCAAGTTAGTAATGCAAATAATTCAATAAGAGTAACATTATACGTGGAGATAAATTCGATTCTTTCTAAATCCAATTATTCGAAATGTATCATAATAAAATTATTTCGATAAGGTATTTTATAGATCTTGAGTGTACTGATTTATCAAAAAAATAATAATTGGTTTATTTGTATTTATATTCTCTCTTTTGGTATAGCTGAAAATTAATAAAACAGCACACAGTCCATCATTACTAATGATTCAAACTTTGTTGGACATGCATTATTTTGCACACCACTTTATTTGATTTAATCAAAAGAATCACTCTTCTGTTTAAGGAAATATACAGCCGTTTGATACTCATACAATTTGTTTTAACTTGCATGGTCTGCTTTTTTAGAGGATTGGTTAAAATTTAAATGTTATTTTCTTATAATACTAAAAATTTTGAGGAAAACATTTTATGTGGCGATATATATATATATATATATATATGTAAAATGTGAAGCTTTTATCCAGCCATTTGATGAGGGACACGTGGCGCAATCTCTGCCGTTGCTTTAATTACATACGTTTGCTCATCATATATAAAGGATGTTAGGGTTTGAGAAATAGATAGATTTTGTTAATTGCTTCTCAGATTTCTCCTATTATTGTTTGGCTAATTGTTAAGCCATATTCATAATCCAAGTTTGTGTGATCTTCAATTAGGGAGTTGAGATTGACACTTTTAGAGATTATGGTTTATCTTGTGATAGTCTTTTAATTTGGGGGAAATTGTTGTTGTAAGCTACTTCAAGATTCTTGAGTAATCTTGTTATTGATTAGTGCAGTGAGCTCTTTATTCCGGAGTTCAACGTGGATGTAGTCTGAATTTTTTCAGGCGAACCACGGTAAAAATCTTGAGTGTTCTTGGTGTGATTGATTTTGTTTTTGGTTTCCGATTTGTTAATTGTTTGGGCGTTAGATTTGGACCCAAAGATTTGAAGCTGGGCGTAAAAGAAATATAACAGTGGTATCAGAGCTCTATCGAAAAAAATCGAAATCAGAAAAAAAAGGGGACATCCAAGACCTGGACTGCAGGGTTTCTTGGGTGACAGATCAAAGCCAAATTAGTGACCAAAGATTGGGGTTGCTGATTAAGGGAATTAGGCTGCCGATCAAGATCTGTAGTTGCCGAATAGGACACAGATCTGACGTGACCAAGTTGTGAATTGCCGAGACCAAGAACAAAGCAGTTGTGACCTAAGAACAAGATCAAGCTGTGACTGGTGCTTACACACGCGTATAACGCAAGCGCACGTATCGTTCAAGTAGTATAAAAAGTATCGATCCCACGAGGACTTAATATCTAATATATTAATTTTATGAGGTCAAATGATTACTAGTATCTAACAGGTTGTTTAATTGATTTGAAAAAGTGATGATTCTAAATTTAAAAACAAGTAAATTAAATTGTTCGAAAGTAGGTTTAAGAAAATTCAATATTAAAAACTATCTAGGGTTGTAATTTCTTTGCAATATCATTTTAAAGATGAAGTGTTATCTTATAGTTGGGTAAAATATTGATTTATTAACCTGGAACACTAAATTATGTAAAAGCCTCTTCCGATGGTCAACTACAAATATCCAGTATAACCCAATTGAACCATATGTCTATGCCAACCAAATTACCTGGATTCATTAACATTAAGTTCCAATTATGGCTACCCCCGCCCGACATGTATATTCCTATCCTGTAAGGAAATCTATTAAGGGGTTATCTATCCTCAAGAAAGATCGTGGGCTATTGAGCAATTTTATTAATGGCCAGTTAATAAAAAGCATTAAGATTAAGACTCAATAAATAAACCTTATATTACCCAAACTATAATTTAACCCCTTATAAACCGGTGATATTGGATTTCATCACAACCCCAGATAACTGGCTTAGTTACGACACATATTTACAAGTAGTAAAAAAATAAAAGACATAAAGTAAAATACTAAAAAATAAATACTGAAAAGTAAATTGTTGAAAAGTAAATAAAGTAAAAAGTAAAAGTAAAAGTAAAAAGTAAAAAGTAAAAAGTAAAAAAAAAAAATTAAAATAAATTACTGAAAGTAAATTGCTGAAAAGTAAATTGCTGAAATTAAATAAAGTAAAAGTACAATAAAAGAAAATGATGGGGTTAGAGGATCGACTTTTATTACTATTATTTTAGATATCTCCCTTAATATAATATATTAACTTTGCGTGATAATTACCAACCAGCCATATAGGCGGTATCCTGATTAAGTCAAATTAATAATTAATTACCAACCGACCAACCAGGTGATATCCATACTTAGTCAGGTTAAAACCAATTTATAATTAATTTCCAACCGGCCAATATAGCGGTATCCCCATTAAGTCAGGTTTTAAATAGTTTATATTTTATATTTAAGGGAGATTAATCTAGATAGCAATAATAAAAGCTTTACCTTTTACCCCAGCAAGGGGGAGTTACCTCCTCATTGCTTGAAAAATAAAAACTGCAAAAGTAAAGAAAGAAAAGGTTTGTGCGTAAAAGTAAATTGCGGAAAGTAAAAACTGAAAAGTAAAGAAAAGAAAGTGCGAAAGCGGAAATTAATTACTGGAAGCTGTAAATAAATAAACAAGATACAATCTTCTTATTTATTCATTAGGAATTTTCAAAGAAGAAAGTATGAAAATTTACAAATGAAATGGCTTGGTATTTATAGGCAAAATTTTGCCTCCATCAAATCATCCATCAAATTCTCCACCAAATCCATTATTAATTTCTCCACTAATTACTCCACCAAATCCATTATTAATTGCTCCACTAATTGCTTATCATTTTTGGTGGTGATTTGATAATTTTTATAATTTATTTATTAATTTATTTTTTGCTTTGAAAATGATTGAAAATGACTTTAATAATTAACCTGCAAAATAAACTAAAACACATCAAAACGTTCATTAAACCCCGAGAAACAAAACAAAATATTAAGTAAAATGGGCGGTAAATATTGATATATTTTCGCTCATCACACCCCCAAACCTAACATTTTGCTAGTCCTCGAGCAAAATAAAAAAAAAAATTAAACTAAGCCACTTTCGTAGGGATCACAGTTGCATTTAGCGTATGCAACAAGCCTTTAAACCACTAGGTGTCCATAGTGGACGAGTTGTAGTCTCGTGAGAGTTTACAGCAATGATACCCACAAACATTTTACAAAAGTAAAAAGGTAGTAAAACTAATGCACACAAAAGCAAAAAGACAAGAGAAAAGAGAATAAAGAAAGTTAGTGACTAATCAGGTGAAACTTCTACTCCAAGTTACTAGTTGTTTTGTTTCTTTCTAAATTACCGAATAAGTAAATTCTCCGATTATATTTACCATTCTCCATATACACAGCCAACAAAGTATTAATCAATCTCATTTTTGCCCACAACAGTCATAAGTGCAGTTGAGAAGAAAGTAATATTTTTGTCCTGAAGTTTTATCAGAATTCACACCTTTTTGTAGCAATGAAATAATTTTCTGATTTTTTTTTGATTTTTTTTTATATTTTTTTTATATACAATACCTTCCATCTATGTAACGAGCTTTGGGCTGGTGGCTCCCAAACCAGTTGGCTTTAGGGCACCAGGTGTTAAGACACCCCTACGGACTTAATTACCCAGACTTCAGATATATATATATTTTTGCAGTATCTTTGATCCATGTAGCGATCTTTGGGCCAGTGACTCCCAAACCAATTGGCTTTAGGGCACTAGGTGTTAAAAAACCCTTATAGACTTAATAACTCGAATCTCAGACGTTTTTTTTTTTTTACTCCATTGCTTTTTGATATGCTTCCTCCAATTAAACTATAGCACTTAATATTACAAACTTTTCAATTTTAGCTCATGTCCGTATGTTACTATGTATGTTGATAATACCTGCTAACTGAGCATATGAAGATCCATTTTAATCAGTATTATAGAGAATTCACAAATTAAATAATTCAAAAGGAAATAAACAAAAATTAACTTGTTTCGAAATAGGTTTGAGATACGTCTCAGGAGTGGAAACTCCTTACTCAACTATCTCTTACCAATTTCAACTTTTTAGTCAAAACAAAAACACAAAATATTTTTGTAATTTTTGAAAAATTTTCAATTTTTTTTTTGTATTTTTCGAAAAATTTTGGACTAAAAAATAAAAACAACACAAAAAAAAAAAAAATCAATTAATTCCCTCCCCCAAACCTAAATGAAACATTGTCCCCAATGTCTTAAACGGTAGAAGAAGAGTTTAGAGGATAATACCTGGTTAGTTGAAATTCTACAGGAAATTAAAGGTTAAGATCCAGATTAATCCGACGCCTCTTACCACGATCGTCCTCGGACCAATTTATCTTTGAAAGGATAGGGTCAACTTGTGGTTCATAGGCTAAGAGTTGGTCTATTAGATCCGGAGCAGTTCTGGCAGTAAATATGAGTTCTTTCAAAGGTTTTGACACGAACCCATTTCTTCGGGCATCATCAAGAAACACACAAAGAAAATCATAAAATTCATCAACGTTAAATAGCCCAATTGGTTTCTGGTGAATGTTCAAGTTCGCTCAAGATAGCACTATAAAAATTTCATCAAATGTGCCCAAGCCACTTGGCAAAGCAATAAAAGCATCAGCACGGTTAATCATTTCTACCAGTCGTTCAGACATACCTGGCACGATCAGTTCCTCTCCGTTTGATGGTTCAATAAGATTTGCTTCTGCCAAGGGTTTTGGGATGATTCCCAAAACGTGACTGCCTCCCTCCTGTACAGCCTTTGAAACGATCCTCATTAGTCCAAGATTGCCTCCGCCATATACTAAGTGCATATTTCTTGCAGCTAAGACTCGACCCAATTCTTGTGCTGCTTCTACGTATTGTGGTTTAGTACCAACACTACTACCGCAAAACACACAGATGTTTTCAACTCGTCTTCTTGAAGTGGCTTCCATTTTTTACTCTGGATGTCTTCAAAAGTGCAATGACGAGTTGAATTTATAACACCTGAAAAGGGTGAGTAAAATAATAGCACTAGTACCTGCCAAATGACAATTATTAGTTAAACAGTAAAATAAATCGTGATAGTCAAAAAGGTCTGGATCCTGTCGGATAAAGTACAACAAAACAAATTACAATTATTAGGAAAAGAAAAAGATATATAATATTTACAAGAAAAGTAGCGGCTTGATTGACGTTTATGCGTCAGGGACAAGCTTCCCATCCAATTTTCTTATAAATTGGCAAACAGGGTCTTTTTGAGCAGATTCCCAAGACTTAACTGTTGTCTTTCTTTTTGAAATTGTGTATGTAATTTGCGAATGGCTATGTGTACATATCCACTGGGATGCGTCTCAAGAGTCGAAGATATATCATCTAAAGACTCCTTACTCAAGCCATCCCTAATGAATTTAATTTTGTCTTCGCGATTATCAGACACCATTCCTAAAGAACGACAACGAGTATTGCAATTCCAGCGTGCACATTTGTAACAAACACCCATTTGCTTAGCTCTACGTTTCTTTGCATATGTGCTTCTTCCAAAACCAGACAGATGTGAAATAAATGAGTCAGAAGACTCACCTGCCAATCAGACTCTTGCTTCAATTACCCAACGAATGTCATTAGGAACACCATGGATTGTTAGTAGTCTCATCCGTTCCAAGCGAGCTTTGTAAACTTTCATCAGAGATTTTTGAGGGAGAGAAGTAAATTGCTTGTGAAGATTTGCTAGAGCTTCTTCCATCCTGAAATGACTTAACCTGCAAAAACTAAACACACCAAATTAATCACACCAAATCACAATATATACAAAAATTGCATGGGTTGCCTCCCTGCGAGCGCTAAGTTTAAGTCGTCAGCTAGACGTGACTTCTTGAATGTTAGGCTGGATCTGAAAGTGTGACACTTTCTTTTTGTCGCTCAAATGATTCTCCCCAGTAGTGCTTGACACGCTGACAGTTAACCTTGAATGTGTTGTTGGTATTGGGATCCAGTAACTCAACAGCTCCATAAGGTAAAACTTGAGTGATCACAAATGGACCTGACCACCTAGATTTCAACTTTCCAGGGAAAAGTTTCAACCTCGAGTTGTACAACAACACCTGCTGCATTGGTTCCAACTGTCTGTGCACTATTTTTCGGTCATGCCATTTCTTTGTATAATCTGGCATTCTCATAAGCCTGTAGACGAAACTCCTCCAATTCGTTGAGTTGATGAAGTCGTTTCTCCTCTCCAGCTTGTGAATCAAGATTCAACTTCTTCAGTGCCCAGTACGCCTTGTGTTCAAGCTCAACTGGAAGATGGCATGCTTTCCCAAACACCAATCGATATGGGGACATACCAATGGGTGTCTTGTAAGCTGTCCGGTAGGCCCATAATGCATCATCTAGTTTGGTTTACCAATCCCTCCTTGTTGATCAAACGGTTTTCTCTAAGATTCTTTTGATCTCTCTGTTTGAAACCTCAACCTGTCCATTTGAATGTGGATGGTAAGTAGTGGCAACTTTGTGAGTAACTCCGTATTTGGATAGGAGTGCATCGAAGTATCTGTTGCAGAAATGTGACCCACCATCGCTGATGATTGCACGAGGTGTTCCGAACCGAGTGAAAATGTTCTTTTTCAGGAATTTGATCACCACTTTTGAATCATTGGATGGAAATGCAATTGCTTCAACCCATTTGGAGACGTAGTCTACAACAACCAGGATGTACATGTTTCCGAATGATGGAACAAAGGGTCCCATGAAATCTATACCCCACACATCGAATATTTCCAATTCTAGAATGTTTTGCAACGGTCCTTCGTTTCTCCTGGAAATATTTCCCGTTCTCTGGCACCTGTCACATTGAAAAACAAAAAGATAAGCATCTTTAAAAAGAGTGGGCCAGAACAAACCTGATTGAAGAACTTTTGCTGCAGTTTTGTTTCCGCTGAAGTGTCCGCCATATGGTGATGAATGACAGTGCTGCAAAACACTGTTGATCTCCTCATGTGGAACACATCGTCTCAATAATTGATCAGCACACCGTTTGAACAGGTACGGCTCATCCCAGACATAGTGCTTGACTTCTTTAAAGAATTTCTTCCGTTGCTAAGTTGTCCATTCCAACGGCCATTTTTCTGACACAATGTAGTTGACATAGTTAGCATACCAATGGACTTCCTGTTGTTTCATGGCAAACAGCTGTTCATCTGGAAAAGTTTCTTTGATTGACAGTTCTTTGCCAGCTGTTTCTCCATTCTCAAGCCTCGATAGATGATCTGCCACCTGATTCTCTGTCCCTTTCCTGTCTCGAATCTCCACGTCAAATTCTTGTAGAAAAAGTATCCAACGGATCAATCTGGGTTTGGCATCTTTCTTCGTGATCAGATATTTGATTGATGAATGATCTGTGTAGGCCACCACTTTGGGACCCAGCATATAGGAGCAGAATTTGTCAAAAGCGTACACAACTGCGAGCAACTCATTTTCGGTGGTTGTGTAGTTGAGTTGAGCTTCATTCAGAGTTCTGCTGGAGTAGTAAATGATGTGGAAAATCTTTGCTTTACGTTGTCCCAAAACTGCACCTACAGCAAAATCACTAGCATCGCACATCACTTCAAATGGAATGGTCCAGTCTGGTGCTACAATGATGGGGGCAGAAACCAGCTTTTGTTTTAAGATCTCGAAAGCTTCCTGGCATTCTTTGGTAAGTTGAAAGGCACATCCTTTTCCAGAAGATTGCAAGAGGTTTTGCAATTTTGGAAAAGTCTTTGATAAATCTCCTGTAAAAACCTGAATGTCCAAAAAAACTTTGAATCCCCTTGACAGATGTTGGTGGAGGTAGTTTTTCAATTGTTTCAATCTTTGCTTTGTCTACCTCGATTCCCTTTTGTGAGATCCGGTGTCCAAGAACAATGCCTTCTTGTACCATGAAATGACATTTCTCCCAGTTGAGTACCAGGTTTGTATTTTCGCACCTTTGTAACACATGTTCCAGATTTTGCAAGCAATGGTCAAAAGAATCTCCAAACACAGAAAAGTCATCCATGAATACCTCTATACTCTGCTCCAACATGTCTGAGAATATGGCCATCATGCAACGCTGAAAGGTGGCGGGGGCATTACATAATCCAAATGGTATCATGCGGAAAGCAAAAGTATCATAGGGACATGTAAATGTGGTTTTCTCCTGATCTTCTGGGGCGATGGCAATCTGATTGTACCCTGAATATCCGTCAAGAAAGCAATAGAATTCATGTCCCGCCAATCTGTCTAACATCTGGTTAATGAATGGTAGCGGAAAATGGTTCTTTCTCGTGGCTTTATTCAGCTTTCTGTAGTCCATGCATACTCTCCATCCAGTCACCGTTCTTGTTGGAATCAGCTTGTTCTTTTCATTGGTAACCACAGTAATTCCACCTTTCTTCGGCACACACTGCATAGGACTTACCCAACTGTTGTCTGAGATGGGGTAAATGATGTCAGCATCCAACCATTTGATGATTTCTTTCTTCACGACTTCCTTCATGATTGGATTGAGTCTCCGTTGATGTTCCACTGTGGGTTTGTACTCATCGTTCATCAGGATCTTGTGCATGTAAAATGATGGACTAATGCCTTGAATATCTGCTATAGTCCAGCCAATGGCTTTCTTGTGCTCTCGTAATACTCTCAGTAGCTTTTCTTCCTGCTCCAATGTTAGTGAAGAAGAAATAATAACAGGTAATTCAGAAGAGTTTCCAAGAAATGCATACCTGAGATGGCTCGGAAGTAACTTCAGCTCCAACTGTGGTGGTTCTTCAATCGAAGGCTTGATTCGATCTTTCTTTGGTAGTTCCAAGCTTTCAACTGGTGGTGTTGCTTTGAATCAGAATGGTTTGTCAAGGTAGTTGATACATTCCATGATTTCAGCATCTAGCTCACTGTCAGTCATGTTGGTGATGCAAGCTTCAAGTGTATCTGTGGGATTTGGCTCAGTATTTTGAACGATACTATCAACAACATCAACTCTGAAACATTCTTCTTCCTTTTCATCGCTCGGGAATTTCATGGCTTTGAAAACATTAAAGGTCACTTCTTGGTCTTGCACTTTCATGGTCAGTTCTCCTTTTTGCACATCAATCACAGTTTTACCTGTAGCTAAGAATGGTCTCCCAAGAATGATAGGTATTCTTCTTTGTCTTCTTCCATGTCAAGGATGATGAAATCTGCTGGGAGAATTAGTTTGTCGACTTTGACCAGCACATCTTCAACAACACCTCTTGGAAATGCGAGTGTTCGGTCAGCAAGTTGCAATGAAACTGAGGTAGGCATTGCTTCTCCAATCTGCAGTTTCCTGTAATTAGAGAAATGGCATCAAGTTAACACTGGCTCCTAAATCACATAAAGCCTTACCAATGTAATGTTCTCCAATGGTGCATGGGACAGTGAAACTGCCATGATCTTTCAACTTCGGGGGAAGTTTCCTCTGAATGATGGCGCTGCATTCTTCCGTTAATGCTACTGTTTCGTAGTCTCACAATCTTCGTTTTTGTGAAAGAATGTCTTTCATGAATTTTACATAGCTGGGCATTTCTTCCAAGGCTTCTGCAAATGGAATGTTGATGTGAAGCTTTTTGAACACCTCCAGGAATCGAGCAAACTGCTTGTCCAGTTTGTTTTTCTGAAGACGTTGAGGAAAATGTGGAGGTGGAATGATCTGTTCTTTTTCCTTTGCTTCTTTTTCCTCCATCTGTGGAACTGCATCTTTTGGAACTTCCTCAATTGTTGCTTTGATTCCAACATCTTTATTGATCTCAGTACCGCTTTTTAAGGTAATAGCTTGACATTGCTCCTTCCCTCGGTTCCTTGGATTTGGTTCTGTGTTGCTGGGAAGATTACCTGGCGGTCTGTAACTGTGAGCGTTGGCCAGTTGTCCGATTTGATTCTCCAGTGCTTTGATGGAAGCTGATTGGCTCTGAAACATAGCATCGTACTTTTTTAACTGATTCAACACTTCTATTATTCCTGGTTCATTTATATGTTCTTGGCCTTTGTTCTGTTGCTGGAATCCAGGTGGTGGATAGTTCTGCTGTTGGAATCCTGAGGTTGGATTGTTCTTTTGCCCTGAATTGTTGCTCCATGAAAAATTAGGATGATTCCTCCACCCTGGGTTGTAGGTGTTGGAATATGGATTGTTCCCCTGTCTGTTAAAATTGTTGACATAAATTACCGTCTGTTCAAGTTGGTTTGGTTCTGGTGCTCCTCCATATGGTGAACTTGTGGATCCAGTGGTAAGAGTCTCCATGAATTTGCATATCTGATCCAGCTTGGTGTTGACTGATGTATTGGCTCCACTTTCATAAATTCCTGCAATTCTTTGGATCATACTCCTTTCTGTTGGCCACAAGGAATTATTGTTGGCCATTTCTTCGATTAGGTCTCAGGCTTGATCTTCTCATTTTGCCATTAAAGCTCATCCAGCAGCAGCATCAATTGTGGTTCTCATTATTCCAGAAAGTCCATTATAGAATGTTTGGACTTGAAGCCATTTTGGAATCTCATGGTGAGGACATTTCCGGAGCAAATCTTTGTACCTTTCCCAAGCTTCGTAAAGAGTTTCTGAGTCTTGTTGCACAAAGGATGTGATGTCATTCCTCAGTTTTCCAGTTCTGGCTGGTGGAAATTACTTTGCAAGAAATTTGGTGGCTAAAGTTTTCCAAGTTGTGATGGAACCTGCTGGTAGTGAATGTAGCCAAGTTTTAGCTCTGTCCTTCAAGAGTATGGGAAAACACGCAGTCTCATTGCTTCTTCAGCTTCTCGGTTGTAATTGAAAGTGCCGCAAACTTCCAGGAAGTTGCTGATGTGGGCATTGAGATCTTCAGTTGCATTTCCTCCAAACTGCACTGATTGCTGAATCATCTGGATGCATGTTTTGATGTCACCTGCATTTGCTGGTAAGAGAGGAAGTACAATACAGGAAATGAGTCTGTCAACCACCGGAATGGTCTGTCTCGAATGGGAATTGGTGGTGCAACCTCCAAAGGTTCAGGTTCCATGTTGACTAAAGCTTCTTGGCCTTCTCGCCTTTCCCTTCTCAACTGTCTGATGGTTCTTTCAATTTCCGGGTCAAGCGGTCGGTGTTCAAAGCTTCTGGTTCGTCTCATGTAGTTTCTGAAAACCTGAAACACAAGAAAACAACGACAATAAGTAAAAAGAAATTAGATATAAGTAAAGATATCTAACCCCTAAACTAATAGTAAAAGATAAATAAGTCCCCGGCAACGGCGCCAAAAACTTGACTGGTGCTTACACACGCTTATAACGCAAGCGCACATATCGTTCAAGTAGTATAAAAAGTATCGATCCCACGAGGACTTAATATCTATTCTATTAATTTTATGAGGTCAAATGATTACTAGTATCTAACAGGTTGTTTGATTGATTTGAAAAGGTGATGATTCTAAATTTAAAAACAAGTAAATTAAATTGTTCGAAAGTAGGTTTAAGAAAATTCAATATTAAAAACTATCTAGGGTTGTGATTTCTTTGTAATATCATTTTAAAGATGAAGTGGTTATCTTATAGTTGGGTAAAATATTGATTTATTAACCTGGAACACTAAATTATGTAAAAGCCTCTTCCGATGGTCAACTACAAATATCCAGTATAACCCAATTGAACAATATGTCTATGTCAACCAAATTACCTGGATTCATTAAGATTAAGTTCCAATTATGGCTACCCCCGCCCGACAGGTATATTCCTATCTTGTAAGGAAATCTATTAAAGGGTTATCTATCCTCAAGGAAGATCGTGGGCTATTGAGTCTAAGGTCTTAAACTTAAAATCTCTATGTCTAATTCATTTTAAGTTTACCAGTTCAATTTTATTAATGGCCAGTTAATAAAAAGCATTAAGATTAAGACTCAATAAATAAACCTTTATATTACCCAAACTATAATTTAACCCATTATAAACCGGTGGTATTGGATTTCATCACAACCCCAGATAACTGGCTTAGTTACGACACATATTTACAAGTAGTAAAAAAATAAAAGACATAAAGTAAAATGCTAAAAAATTAAATACTGAAAAGTAAATTGTTGAAAAGTAAATAAAGTAAAAAGTAAAAAGTAAAAAGTAAAAAAAAAAAAAAAGTAAATTACTGAAAGTAAATTGTTGAAATTAAATAAAGTAAAAGTACAATAAAAGAAAATGCTGGGGTTAGAGGATCCACTTTTATGACTACTATTTTAGATATCTCCCTTATTATAATATATTAACTTTACGTGATAATTACCAACCAGCCATATAGGCGGTATCCTGATTAAGTCAAATTAATAATTAATTACCAATCGACCAACCAGGCGGTATCCATACTTAGTCAGGTTAAAACCAATTTATAATTAATTTCCAACCGGCCAATATAGCGGTATCCTCATTAAGTCAGGTTTTAAATAGTTTATATTTTATATTTAAGGGAGATTAATCTAGATAGCAATAATAAAAGCTTTACCTTTTACCCCAGCAAGGGGGAGTTACCTCCTCATTGCTTGAAAAATAAAAACTGCAAAAGTAAAGAAAGAAAATGTTTGTGCGTAAAAGTAAATTGCGGAAAGTAAAAACTGAAAAGTAAAGAAAAGAAAGTGCGAAAGCGGAAATTAATTACTGGAAGCTGTAAATAAACAAACAAGATACAATCTTCTTATTTATTCATTAGGAATTTTCAAAGAAGAAAGTATGAAAATTTACAAATGAAATGGCTTGGTATTTATAGGCAAAATTTTGCCTCCATCAAATCATCCATCAAATTCTCCACCAAATCCATTATTAATTTCTCCACTAATTACTCCACCAAATCCATTATTAATTGCTCCACTAATTGCTTATCATTTTTGGTGGTGATTTGATAATTTTTATAATTTATTTATTAATTTATTTTTTGCTTTGAAAATGATTGAAAATGACTTTATAATTACACACAACACACTGCTGGATGGTTCATCAATTTCGGTCATGAAATGTTCATAATTCGAAATTATTTTGTCTTTCAAAGTTGTAGATCTTCGAGGCTTCTTTAATCTGGCACTTGAATCAGCTCAATCCGATATCGAGGAGTGAAAAGCTATGCCCAAAATACGACAGATACACAAAACTGGAATTTCCAAAACTGCACTTCGTTAAAACGCCCTTTCAAGTTTCCAATCTCCAAAATTAATATGTCAAGTCCAATTTTTACCCTTATTTAACCACATTTTCGTCCTAAATGATTTCATTGAGTCCCAATATTATTTTATCTGCAAAATAAACTAAAAAACATCAAAACGTTCATCAAACCCCGAGAAACTAAACAAAATATTAAGTAAAAGGGGCGGTAAATATTGATATATTTTCTGCTCATCAAGCTATCGTGAACAAGATCAGTGCTGCCGTGAACAAGACCCAGAACAAAGCAGTTGTGACCTAAGACCAAGATCTGCAAACCAAAATCAAGACCTGCCAAATAAATATTTTCCAACCAAATCACGCTCAGGTCTGCCGATCAAGAACCTTCGATTCAAGATCAATACTTGGACAATAAATCCTCCCTTGGGTGTTGCCGACTGAGGCGCAAAGTTGCAATCCAAGATCCATGCTACCAAATAGGGCCACCAAGATAAGAGTTCCCTAATATTGGTATTGGGTTGCAGACCAAGACACCAGGTATTCGAAACAGCTGACCAAGATTTTAAGTTTCAGTAAGTTTTCTGAGTTTTGATAAGGGGATTCAAGGTCTGGTACTGCCAATTGAAGTCTGTGGGACCAAACAGAGTCTGAGTGGCTGAGTGTGTTTTTCGGGGTGCTAATCTGAGATCTGTTGAGTGTCAATCAAACTCCTAGTTGTCGAGTAAGGGTCTGAGTTAAATAAAAATGTCGACAATCAAACTCGACATTGGCAATATTTGACGGGAAATGGGATTTTACCACTTGGAAAAAGAAAATGAGAGTATTGTTGTCTCACCATAAGGTGGCCTTGGCGTTGGAACCCGACCCAGAAAAATGGCCAAAGATGGAAAATGATGTGAAGGCCGAAATTATGGAAGAAGCTTACAACCTGATTTTCCTTCACCTTGGCGATTCGGTAATAAGGAAGGTCGACGGAATGGACACAGCTATCCAACTCTGGGGTAAACTCGAATCTCTTTATTCTGTTATTTCTGCTCCAAATTTAGTTTTCTTGAAAGGAAATTTATTTAACTACAAGATGGACACAAATAAGTCCATAGATGATAACCTGGATGAATTCACGAAAATGACCCAAATCCTTAAAGGAACTGACCAAGCTTTAGGAGATTCTAGAGAAGCTATGATTCTATTAAATTCACTACCCGGAGAATATAGTGTCGTAAAGAACTCTCTACAGTACACAGGAGTTGTACCTAGGCTAGACTTGGTAATATCTGAGATAAGGGCTAGAGAGTTAGAAATTAGAACCAGTAGAATATGTGGAGCGGACCTATTCGTGAAAGGCAAAAATGACAGGAAATATAATGGGCAAAATAACAACCCACTCAATAATCAAGAATCTAAAGGGAAGAAAAAGAACAAACAGAATAAGAATAAAAACAGTGGTAAGAAGTGTTATCATTGTGGGAAGAAGGGACACCTTAAAAAGAATTGCTATAAATTCCTTAGGGAATAGAAAAATGAAGGCAGCGCTACTGTGGCTGTCGAAAAGGGGTCGATTTGCCTATCTGAGGCATTGACTGTGTCTAGTGATCACATTAGCAGAGAATGGATTCTGGACTCAGGGTGTTCCTTTCACATGAGTCCGTATAGGGACTGGTTTATCAATTTTAGAAATTCTGACCAAGGAATGGTGTATATGGGAAATGACAATACATGTAGGATACATGGATTTGGGGATATAACGCTCAAACTACATGATGGTAAAATTAGGATCCTTACTGATGTTAGATATGTACCTGAATTAAAACGGAACTTAATATCGCTAGGAACTCTAGATGAATTAAGTTTGACATATAAAGCTCACCAAGGAAATATGAACATATCTAAGGGTAATCAACTAATCCTAACTGGTATTAAAAGAAATGGATTCATGTATTCTCAGAAAAACCCATTTCTGCCCTAACTTCTAATATTGATATGACTAATATTTGACACTTGAAACTTGGCCATATTGGCCAGAAAGGCATGCAGGTACTCAGCAAGCAAGGACAATTTGGAAAGGACCAGTTGAAGCCACTAGAGTTTTGTGAGATCTGTGTGTTGGGCAAACAGCACAGACATAGCTTTCCAACTGGAATTCACTTGTCAAAAGCCAGTCTGGAGTATCTACACTGTGATCTATGGGGACCAGCCAAGGTCCAGACACATGGGGGTAAGAAATACTTTCTCTCTATTGTTGATGACTACAGTAGGCAGGTATGGACATTCTTACTAAAATCAAAAGATGAAACTTTGGTAAAATTTAAAGAATGGAAAGTTTTAGTAGAAAATCAAACTAGTAACAAAGTGAAAGTCTTGAGAACTGATAATGGCTTAGAATTTTGTAATACTGAGTTTGATCAATACTGTACTAGTGAGGGTATCCTGAGACACACCCCTCAACAAAATGAAGTTGCGGAAAGAATGAATAGAACCTTATTAGAAAAGATCAGATGTCTTTTATTCTCCTCCGAACTTCTGAGGCCTTTTTGGGGCAGGCCCTTAATACTGCGACACATTTAATTAACCTTAGCCCAAATAGTTCAGTCCAGTTTAAGACCCCTGAAGAAATCTGGTCTGGTAGAACTCAGAAGCTTGCCCACCTTAGAGTGTTTGGGTGTGAAGCTTATGCTCACCAGTCCATAGGTAAACTTGAACCGAGGTCACTTAAGTGTGTTTTCTTAGGATATCAAGAAGGGACAAAAGGGTATAGGTTATGGGAAAGGGAGTCACCTGGAGTCAAAATCATAGTTAGTAGGGACGTTATATTCAATGAACTTTGCTTTCCATGTAAATCTACTAACAAGAATGCAGGTGCCTTAGAAAATGATCTAGCAGATTTTGATCTTTCAGGTGGAGCTCAGATGTAGGTGGAGCCAAGCACATCAAGGACCACTGATCAAGTTGGTGACAGGCCAAGCACATAGACATCTGAGGACACCCAGTCTATGAGTAATAATCCGGAAGAAAACAGAAATGAAGTGAATGATATGCAAGAACAACGTGAAGATGACACAATGGATCAACTGGATCAAGATCAGCTGAATGAATCATATGAGCAACACGATGAAACACCACAAGACACATTGGCCAACTACCAGCTAGCAAGGGACAGAAGTATGAGGCATGTAAGACCTCCTACCAGGTATGATTACTCAACTAATGATTTGTATTTATGTGCATTAATATCAAGTCATGAAATAAATGGAATAGAGCCTGCTAACTTAGGAGAGGCATTAAAGTTTATCCATAAACTTGAATGGGAAGCGGCCATGAAAGAAGAGATGTATTCTCTTAGAAAAAACCAAACTTGGACTTTAGTTCCTAAACCTAAAAACCAGAAATTGGTTGAGTATAAGTGGTTGTTTAAGGACAAAGAAGGACTACTGCCTAGTGACCCTGTTAGGTTTAAAGTCAGACTTGTAGCAAAAGGATTTACTCAAAAGGAAGGGGTAGACTATAATGAAATTTTCTCACATGTAGTTAAATTCAAGACTATTAGAATGATGTTAGCTCTAGTAGTCCAGTATAACCTCGAACTGGAACAATTGGATGTAAAAACTGCCTTTCTTCATGGAGAATTAGAGGAGAAAATTTACATGTCTCAACCTGCAGGTTTTATAGATAAAAACCATCATGAGTATGTTTGTCTGCTCAATAAGTCTTTATATGGTCTTAAACAGTCACCTAGGCAATGGTACAAAAGATTTGACACGTTTGTGCTTAGTATTAGATTCGTAAGAAGTAAATATGATAGTTACTTCTATTTCATACTTAATGATAAATGTCCTGTATACTTGTTATTGTATGTTGATGATATGCTTCTAATCTCTGAATCAATAAATGCAATTAACAATCTTAAGAAGCAATTGAATAGTGAATTTGACATGAAAGACCTAGGTAGTGCTCAAAGAATTCTAGGTATGACCATTGATAGAGATAGAAGTAAAAATTGTCTGAAAATAGATCAGTCCACATATTTGCAGAATGTAGCCTCTAGGTTTGGGGTAAGTGGCTGTAAGCCTGTTAGTCAGCCTCTTGCGAGTCATTTCATTTTGTCTAAATCCCAAAGTCCTACTAATAGGTCTGAGATGATTAAAATGGAAAATGTACCTTATGCAAATGCTATAGGTTTTGTGATGTATGCCATGATTAGTACGAGACCTGATTTGTCATATGTTGTATCTTTGTTGAGTAGATTTATGTCAAATCCGGGTGGTGCACACTGGAGTGCTTTGCAGTGGCTATTAAGATACATAAATACAACTGTTGATTATGGTGTATGCTTTAACAAATCTAACGCTTTAGACTTGGTAGGGTATGTGGATTCTGATTTTCCAGGTGACAGAGACTCAAGAAAGTCAACTACATCATACTATTTCACTCTTGGTGGAAATTGCATCAGCTGGAAGTCGAGTCTACAACCGTTAGTTACACTCTCAACTACCGAAGCTGAATACATAGTCATAACTGATGTGTTCAAGGAAGCCATTTGGCTTCAGGGTATCTTAACCGAAATACAACAACTGCAGGGTAAGACAGTTGTGTATTCTGACAGTCAGAGTGCAATACATTTGAGTAAAAATCATGTACATCATGAGAGAACCAAGCATGTGGATGTAAAGTATCATTTTGTGCGGGAAATCATCTCAAGTGGTAAGATTGAGATCAAGAAGGTCCCAACTGAAGATAACTCATCTGACATGGGGACAAAAATTGTGACTGCCACCAAACTCTCCCACTGCATGAAGCTGTTGCATGTGGGGGTTGGCTGACCTTGCAGCCGACATGAACAATGATGGAAGTAAGAGATTTTGTTGCGCTAGCTTGGCCCTAATGTATACTGGTATATGGTTGGGAGTGATGGGTGTTTTTTTGGCTTCAAGGTGGAGATTGTAAAATGTGAAGCTTTTATCCAGCCATTGGATGAGGGACACGTGGCACAATCTCTGCCGTTGCTTCAATTACATACTTTTGCTCATCATATATAAATGATGCTAGGGTTTGAGAAATAGATAGATTTTGTTAATTGCTTCTCAGATTTCTCCTATTATTGTTTGGCTAATTGTTAAGCCATATTCCTAATCCAAGTTTGTGTGATCTTCAATTAGGGAGTTGAGATTGACACTTTTAGAGATTAGGGTTTATCTTGTGATAGTCTTTTAATTTGAGGGAAATTGTTGTTGTAAGCTACTTCAAGATTCTTGAGTAATCTTGTTATTGATTAGTGCAGTGAGCTCCTTATTCCGGAGTTCAACGTGGATGTAGTCTGCATTTTTTCAGGCGAACCACGGTAAAAATCTTGAGTGTTATTGGTGTGATGATTTTGTTTTTTTTTGGTTTCCGATTTGTTAATTGTTTGGGCGTTAGATTTGGACCTAAAGATTTGAAGCTAGGCGTAAAAGAAATATAACAATATATATATAGGAAAAACATATGTATTGTCATCATCTTCTATTTTAAGAATGTAGAATAAATATAGATTGTTAGTAATATAACGGTAAACATATAATCGGTAGAATATAAAATTATGAAATATAATTAATCAAATATGAAACAAACAAAACCGAAGCTGTGAATAAAAATGAGATATAGAGATAAAACTCTAGGCCTGTGTAGCACACAGTGTCCTTAAAACATATTCGCCTCATACCGTTGGTGTTTAGGATTATTTCGACCTCTATTTCTTAGGATACTGCGGGAATGAAATATCTTTGGCGCACAACCAAGTTATTTACAGCGAACTTCTAATATGTTTGAACTCTTTCCACGAAAAACCAAACATAACTATGAAGAAGCAACGTCAAAATAAAATAAGATTTTGCTTACATTGTTACTCAACCATAAATGAGTAATTATATACTATTTAGCCTCAATTTCATTTCCTAGGTAGGACAATGAACATTTCTTTTAATTTTTTTTCTCAATGGGTATATTTTGATAGAATTTCTCATTCACCAGAACATCATTTTGAGTATATAAATATATGATTTCGATGACTCACGGTGGAGAATTCAAATCACCCGAACTCTGACTTTTACAAAATATGATCCGCTCAAAATTATGCCACAAATAGTATCTTATCATGCTATTTTTCCAACAATATATATATATATATATATATATATATATATATATATATATATATATATATATATATATAAATAATTGAATAAAATAATTGGTTTATTGATAAAACGGCCATTACTAGGCGAATTGTCAATATATCCTATAATTGGCTCGATCCTTACACAACTTAGGCGGTCGTCTAATGCCTCATCGCAATATAAGGCCCCATAAAACTTTGTATTCATACATTAAGTATATATTACAAAATAATTTATAAATTTATGTATAAAAAATTATATATTCTATATTCTATCTATTTAATGACTTTTACTATTAATTTTTATGTAAAAAATATCAATAGTCAAATTATCTGCAAAAGAAAAAAGAAAAAGAATACTAATATAATTAGTTATAAAAATAAATTTAACAGGGCATTATTAACAAATTTCGCCTAACGTCTAGAAAAAGCTAAAGCCGCTCCTAGCCCTATAGAATTTTATGGGTGCAGACTTGGTTTTTTTTTTTTTTTTTTAAAAGAAAAAAGAAAAAAGAAATATGAGATTTGAATCTGATTATATTAAACGTTGACTTGTTGACTTGATGTTTATTAAATGATAAACGTTGAGACAAAAATATCTTTTTGAACTGATACTTATCTTATACGACACCATTTTTTTACTTTCCAGTTTCTATCTTCACTTTCATCTTCTTCCTATCTCCATAGCTGTACAAAATTAGAGGGAATAATAAAAAGTTATCAAAGATCTAAAACATCTACACCAAGTAAGTAAATAAAATACATGATTTAAATAATTATTGTTTGGGATATTTTTTGTGTGGCATATTTCTATTTATATTAATTAGGGGTGGCAAAACGAAGTAACGAATCGAATTTGTATCGAATCCTAAACGAATCGAATCAAAATATGATGGATTCTTATTTGATTCATTTATTAAACGAATCCTAATATCAGGATTCGTATTTGATTCGTTTATTAAAAGAATCGAATACAAATATTTGTTTATTTGTTTAGTCAATGATGTTATTTAATAAAATAATTTACCACACTTGATTTACATTAATTCTTCATAAATATATACATATGAATATATAATTAATATATCTACTAAAAATACCTCACCAAATATCGGAAAAATTACTTTTTATATGATAATTAGCTATAATTTCTCGACTTAATTGAAATTAACAAGAACTAATAAATAAAAACAATAAAACGAATCATAAACGAATAAACGAATCAATGTGCTTAAATTCGTATTCGATTCGTTTAATAAACGAATCAAATCGAATTGACACATTTATTAAATGAATCTATTTTTTCAAACCCGTATTCGCTTTAAAACGAATCGAATCGAACGAATAAACGAATCATGACACATTGCCACCCCTAATATTAATGTGGTGTTCTATAGGTTAATGGAGGAAGGTATTATGCGAAATTTTGATTTAAATGAGTTTCCTGTTTCAAAAAAATTATGAATTTATGAGAAGGAAAATAATGTTATGAATGTTTTCTAAGTGAGAAGAAGTTTTTATGTTCTTCCAAGCTTATGCAAGTAGACATGAATTTTCAATTCGAAAAGGCATATCTATTAGAGAATAAAATTAAGCATGATTTTTTCTGTCCTCGGCATGGAATGCCTCCATTAAAATTTATGATCCAACGAAAGTTCAAAGGAATCGGGAATCATCAAAATATAGGTGTAAAGTTCTTTTGCGAATTACTTTGAAAAAGTATCATGAAATTTTCATAGAGGAGTGCCATGTTATTCAGTTTGTGATTGATCATAACCACAAGTTATTAGCTCCGTTGTAGGTCCAATTTTTACCGGTTAATCGAATTGTTTCCCAAAGTGATCAGATTTTGTTGTTGAAAGAATGAAGTTTTTTCAGTTAGACAAATTATGCAAGTGATGGAATTGGAAAAAAAAAATCAAGCATGGTTACCTTCCATTTCTTGAGAAAGATGTTCGCAATCTTTTTATCGAAATAAAGAAAGAAGATCCACAAAATGATGTTGTGGAACTTTTGCGACATTGTGATGAAACATAAAAGAAAAATTCTAGATTTCCATATGCATATACGGTAGACGACGAAAGAAAGTTAGAGCATATCTTTTGGGCACCAGCTATTTATTTAGATTGGTATCAACAATATGGAGATGTGGCCATTTTTGACACAATGAATGGTTATGAGATGCCATTTGAAATTTTTGTGGGTATATATCAAATTCAATGCTCTTTTACGGAATGAGACAACGAGCACTTTTCAATGGCTAATGAAGATATGTATATAAAATTATAAATCTAATTTTTAAGTTGTATCATATATTCTCTCTCATTATTATTGATTGTAAATTTATCTCTTGTAAACTTTTGTATCTTTGATGAAAAATCCGCCTAAAACCATATTAACAGATCAAGAACTATGGATGACACTTGCAATAAAAAAGGGAATTACCATCTACAAAGCATAGCTTTTGTATATGGCATATCACAAATAAATTCAATTCTTTATTCAAGTTGGTGTTATAAATTTTCTTATCCAATTCTGTACTTACCGGTTGTGTATGATACTTGTAGGTTGACATAGTTATTGAAGATATTAAACAAAAAAGAAGCTCATTACATGATGCTAGAAAAGTATCGAGGTTCTTCTTCAAACATAATGTCGTAATTACTAAAGAAAATTCGAGAAAAACACATTACCGGATTTAAGAATATTTTTGAAAAATGAGGCACAATTAATTTTTGTATTTTTTAAAAAATTATCTCGAATAATAATGCTACCATCATTATAATTAAGAGACAAATCCAACAGCTTACTTTCAAGAATAAACTATAAAACAAAAAATTTAAGAATAAATTATTAACAAATAAATTTAAGAATATAAGTATTAACAAAAAAATTAAGAATAAAAGTATTAACATACTAATAAAAAGAAAACATAAGTAAAATTAAAAGAAAAATGCAAATGTTTTTATAAAAATATATAATTTTTTAATTATAACGGTTCAGTTTAACATGTGCGGTTCAGTTTAGCATCTGAACCGAACTGTAAATTGTTTGGGGTGGGCCAATCCGAACCGCAAACCGAACCGTTAGAAAAAAACCGTAAATTCGGTCCAATTTGGTTCGGTTTGCGGTTTGGTTTGGTTCGGTTCGGTCGGTTTTTTTGCCCACCCCTAAATGTAGCTATATAAATAATATTTTTCAAGAAAGTGATTTTGTTTATTATTTTCCAATATCGAAAATGAAGGGATGATCTATGACAAAACGTGCTAAAGGAGAAAAAGAATTAACAAGACGATTGAATTTATGTGGGTTATGTAACCAAATCGGGCACAATATTGTTTCTTGTCCTCAAGAGGAGAATATATATTGCTCAAATAACACTGAGAAATTATATGTATATGACTTGAGATAATCTATTCTCTTGTAAAAAATTATATATTTATGATATGACTACTAAATTTATAAATGTACATATATTAACAAATATTATTATTATTATTTTAATATATATATTAAAACTAAAATAAAATAAATTATAGAGATTATGTGTTACATGAATACCTTTAGTTTATTAAAGTTATATTAAGAAAAGAATGAAATAATGTTGTGAATTTAACTTTAAAACCTATATTCCCAATAACACAAATTTTGAGAGTTTATTAATATAGGTAAAATATTTTTTAATCGACAGAAGGCTATATTAAAAAAATAATAATAAACACAACCAAAAAAATAAAATAAAAAAAGATTTTGAGATTTAAAAAACACTTTTAACTAGTAGAAAACCATACAATAAGCACTCACTCAAACTCTTTTAACATCTTTCGCCCATTTATCTCAACTTCTCAACCCTAAAAAGGGATAAAATAACACAGATTTAAATATACTAAAAAATAATAAATATTATATTGAAATATGTATTAATTTTATCTTTAATTCCGTCCTTAAATTAATAAAATGGGTTCATTGAGAAAAAAAGAAGTCGATGTTGATTCAATTTTTTTGGGTGAATATTGTTTGGTTTCTACCCACTGCCACGAGCTCAAGCCCAAAAGTTTTCTTGTTAGCTCGATGAAAAATTAAAAATTGAAATAGGATGATTTTTGAATAATCGAAAGTTAAAAATACACTAATTAATTGGTCAAAATCGATTGAATTTTCTATCAGTCTAAAATATTAATTTTTTGACTAATCAAATTGCTAAGATAGAGATTTGTGATTAAATCGTCGCGTAAACGGGATAATTTCCACATCATATTATGTTCTATACCCACATAAAGTAATGAACCAAATTCATAATCATTAATTAGAATAAAAATACAATAAGGATTGAATAATTAGATACATGAAGAAAAAAAAAATGTCTTCAATCGTCTAAATCTGTCGGGGAAAAAAATCATCATCCTCACATAAGCCACGAGAAAGCTCGAAATCTGCGACACAAATTCAGCTAATGCCTCCCAGTTGTTGGAAACTCGCATTTTCCATATTCTGCAACACAAAACACAAACAATTATTTAACATTTAACACATAATAAATACATAATAATAAGAATAATAATGATATCATGTACTCTTGGTTTCCCAAAAAAAAAAAAAAAAAATTAATTTTTTGTACCCAAATTAATTAATTTTATTTTAGACCATAAAAATTCAGGTGTTCCGCAGTCCCCATCAATTTATAATTATATATATATATATATATATATAAAAGGTGTGTCAAATGACTTATGATTTTTTTGTCAGATTTTGAGTTCGAGTATAGAGAGTGAATTTTTTATAAAAATCTGGGACAACCGGAGGTTTTAACTACTCTGTTTAAGTTCGAATAAATAAAATGATTTGACGGCGAGATTTCAAACGTTTTTTTGTATATTTAATAAAATAATAATTTAATTTACTATTTAACAACACATTACAATACTATTTAACAAACGTGATGCCACATTAATATTTTTCTTCTCTTGGGGAATGCATATACGATATATCATTGTTGTAATTAATAATTTGGAGAGAGGATTGGATACTTACTAGGAGGTTGCGTGACCACGTAGGCAGCACCACCAAAATCACACGATCCACTCTTACGTGCTTGCTTCTGATAATAACTATTGACGGCATATGATGCATGGGCTATTAACGTGTTAGGATCGTAACACGTGGCACCCTCTTTAATCTGACGGCAATCGGCCCCCCTCCCTCACCACAAGCATAAGCTATCGCATCTCGCAACTTCTTGTCACCGGCATTCGCATTGGCCACACACAAGTCTGTCCCCCCGCTGCCGGTGGCACGTCACCACCTCCGCCGCCGGCGCTTACCGGTACCTGAGCCTTGCTCTTATTTGCTGCCGGCGTTGACACGAACGGCGAGTCGTACACCGTCTGCTCGTTGGGATAAAACAGCCCGTAATTCCTTTCCGATGTGGGACCCGTTTTTTGATTCTCATTAAACAAAGCAAACAAGTAAACGTTGAGTGGGTCCTTTGGTCTCAAGGGGGTCCCACTTCCAGACAAAACTCTACGGACTAAATTACCATTATACGACGCCGCATTGGCCGCACCTGCACCAACCTCATTCTCATCACCCATTGACGGCCATCCAGTCTCCGTCACCACAACTTTCACGTCGTTGTAACTGAGAGCTGTCATGGCAGCGAAAACGGCGTCGAGTTGAGCATCAAGGAGGTTAGTAATATTTCAACCCGTTACCCCCGAATCCACCTGGCCCGGATTTTCCTTAAACAAAGCGTAGTCTAAAGAAATCTTATCCGCGTTGGCAGCGTAAGCGAAAAAAGGATACGCGTTAACCATCAGATACGACGACGTTTGACGTAGAAACTCCAACATGGGTTTCATAACGGGTTCGATGAGGTCCGGATCGAACGACCCGGCTGATGGCGGGTACGAATTTTGTAACGCGCTTAAAGCAATAGGAGAAGAGACCTTAACGTCAGAATCAAGCTTGTATTTAACCAAGGAGTTGTGAACGTTTTTCATGGCGGGGACCAGAAACGGCGTCGTGTTCTTGGGATCGGCAAAGACTTCGTTGCCCACAGCGATGGCTTCGATCTTTGTCGCGGGGTAGTGCTTTGAAATGTTGGCCTGGACCCAGTTGTCGGTAAATGACTGGTCAGCGGCGGCGTTGGAGAGCAACTCGTTGGGGAATGTAACGACGACGTTTATGTCCGAGTTCGCGAGTGCAGTGAGTACTGTTGAGTCAGTGTCGTATATTTTAACTCGGTCGATTCTTTGAGATTTTAGAAGCTCAACGACTTTTGCCGGCGGTGGTAAGTTGCTCGCAACTCTGCCGTAATTTATCCCTATCTTGCCAGTATCTGCGAGAATTAATGGGAGTACAAATTTAGAAAAAATAACAAACTTAAAGAGGCTATAACTGAAAAAACTGTAAACTTCAAGGGGCAAAATATATATATTATTGACAGAGTCTCACTGGCCCGTGATGCTCTCGCAGTGTATGAATGAGTCAAATTTGAAATTTACCTGCAAAAGCGAAGGTTGTGAAAAGGAAGAAGAAGCAAGGGAATACGAGGGTCGCCATTGTTGGAGGTTATAATTTTATTTTATTTTTATTCTGGGTTTTGGTGGTTTTATTTTTATAGAGAGGAATTAACGGGAGAGTGGGGGTAAAATGGAGATAGTGGTGAATGTGGGTCCACGTTTCGAAGATATGGAGGATAACCAAAAAAAAGTACGAACTCTGTAAATTTTTCATATAATATTAACAGATTAAACTCTTTTATTCTTATTTTTTTAAAAAAAATTTAAATATATGATCGACATCATGTTTAAGTATGGACAGTGCGGTCCAAATCTTTTACAGTTTATGCGTGAAGATATATTCATCATAGTTTTAAAAATTACTGTGAATTTAATATGGATAAATTCAAAAAATTGATAAAATCGGTATATAAAACTGGCCAATTAATCAAATTTTTAAAATAAAAAATTATTTAATTATTTATAATTTTAATTAAGTAAAATTATTTATGATAGTCATTTAATTTTACCGTTCAATCGGAATAGCCGAACAATGATCCATCATGGTCCAGTTTTCGAAGTTTATCTCATTATTAAAATTTCACCCGTACACGTGTCTTAATTTAATATGATGAGCAGCAACGGTCACATGATTAGATTAGGGGACATTGGGTAGCTTTTTATATTTTTCTCATGCAATAATTGATTGTTTTGAGGTGAAATTAGGAATTTACTAATTCGAACGTTGGGGTTGGCCAGCTATGCTGATTTGATTGTAATTACAGAAGCAAAATAGTCAATTTGGTTTATGGGGGTCATATTTTTAACATTATTAAAACTTGTAATTATTAAAAAAAAAAAAAAAAAAACCTTAAAAAATCTAACTCCTTGCCTATTAAATTTTATTTAATGCATATAATAAAAAATCAATAGATTGAACCTGGAAGGAGTTTTCCAATTTGTTCGTAGTTATAGGTAGAAATATTAAATTATCAAATCATTTAATTAAAACCTATATTTCACCAAAAATAAAATAAAAAATTGATGATGTCGACACTACGACGTCATTATTTTTTCATATGGTATTTATATTTATTTTAAATTACATAATAAATATATACACGATGACATCAATACTACCAAAACTTTCTCGTATGTTTAAGGTTCGAATCCCGCTAGATGTATTTTTTGGGGCCATCACCTATGGTGTAAAAAATCAACGACTTATCTTGATATGTTCTGGGAAATTTTTGAGGGCATGTAACACGGGTCCCGTGATTTAGTCGAGGTGGGCGTAAGTTGTCTCAGACACTCTGATTAGCAAAAAAAAAAAAAATTTAATGTATCAATTAGAAAAAAGTTTATTTAATCATAAGTGCAAAGTATATGTATACATAGCAATAAGCATATATAACTTTTCTTGCTTGTGAATCCAAATTGGTCAAAAATTTCAACCCTTTTGAGAATTAAAAACACATAGACGTACTTGTCCTTTTTTGGGTAGAAAACTATAAATATTAACAAGGAATAAATGGAATATCACCTACTCCAACGGCTCCATAGAAAAAAGAATAATATAGTACCCATTCAGAATTTTTAATTTTTATTATCTAAATTGGAAAAAATAATTTTAAAAATTAAAAATTTATTTTTTGAATTTATTATTTTAAATACTAAAAGATAAAAATTCGGTGTTAAATGAATGATGAAATAATATAATTAACATGGTTTTAGAAACAAACGAATAGAAAATAAATGAACAAAAACGTTGGCTTGGTCTCGGAGTCGTCAGTCCCCAAGGGGTGTGGCTTTGTGGTGTAGGGTTCAGGATCTCACCTTGAGGTTCTGGGTTCGAATCCAGGGGGTGCACTTCTTGTAAGAGCCTGGGACAACCGATGGTTTTACCTGCGCGCGGCCCAGAATGAGTGATTAGATGGCGGGTTTCCATCATTTTCAAAAAAAAAAAAAAAAAAGTCTCGGAGTCGTCGTGTTGCTTTGTAATTTCATATTTTTTTATCATCATCAGAGAATATAATGGCAATCGAGGCTTAGCTGTTCCTTTTCAAATTTACCCCAAAAGACGAGATACTTGTTCTCACGTGATCCAATATAGATTTGCATGTTATCCTTCAATTTGAATTTTCAAAAATCCCATAAGACATATCACATTTTGTAACTTTTAATTAGGGGGTTCGCTGGGCGGTTCGGATCGATTTTTTTGTTTTTCACTTCAAACCGTGCAGGTTTGTGGTTTGAGAAATTAGAAACAGAGACCGAAATCGTAAATTTGATAAGAAAAACCGCGGCGGTTCGGGTTGGCGGTTTGGACGGTTCGGGTCGGCGGTTTAGATTATAAATTTTTAAATGAAATTTGGTGTGTTTCACATAATAATTGAAGAAAAAAAATAACTAATTTTCATTTATACATTACATATTGTCATATGATCATTAAATATCTTAAATTTCATCATGGTTAAAAAAGAAGAAAAATATAAAATAATATCTAATTTGAACGTGGGTCGGCGGTTCGGGTCGCGGTTTGAGTCAAAATTTGCTGTTTTGGGCGGTTCGGATCGTGGTTGGGCCAAAACCGCACACCGACCCGAAATTTGCGGTTCGGTTCTGATGGACCCGAAATCCTTTTAATTTTTTTTTCAAACCGCGCGGTGCGGTTTGGATTGGTGCGGTTCGGGTCGGGTTGCGATTTGACTCGAAATCGTGATCACCCCTACTTTTAATTTACATTGCATTTTGTAAAACGTCACTAGTGTGTTAACGTTAGCGTTTCGATGTTTTATTAAATATTTATTTTAACATTATCGTCAACATTTATAAAATCATAATATCACAACATGAGTTTATTTTTTTACGGTAGTTTATACTCTAACATTTGTTCTCTAATTTATAAACTAGTTTATATTATATGATATTATTTTTATCAACACACACCCTTAGTCATTGAAATTAATACATGTAGTGCATCATAACTTGTTTATGTGATGAATAAGTGAATAAACAACATAATTAATGATAATTTTTAAAGTGACTAATTATTTATGCCAATTAATATATTTTTGAGTGATTAATTATCATAGACGATGAAAATAATTTTGAGTAATTATATAATTAGTCCTGAATAAACTATAATTGGTTATTAGAAGTTAGAACATTCTTATTCATATGAAAATTTTATTTTATATGACCATATACTTAGTCACATAAAGAATGAATATGTGACCAAGTATTTGTAGTCATCAAAATACTACATAATATTTTTTTCAACGACTAATTAATTTTAGATACAAAAAGTGTGTACATAAAGAGTGAGGTTCCAAGAACGGTATCTTCATTTTAATAAAGTGAGGATTAAGGAAAAAGACTGACAAACAATATCTTTCAAATACTGCATGACAAAAGACAGTATATTTGAACATATATACTACTATACATATAGGTGGAAAAACGAATTGACAAATCAAATTTGTATCGAATTCTAAACGAATCGAATCAAAATGCGAATGATTCGTATTCGATTCGTTTGTTAAACAAATCCTATTATCAGGATTCGTTTTCATTCGTTTATTAAACGAATTGAATACGAATATTCGTTTAGTTATGATATTATTCAATAGCATAAATTAACATAATTTATTTACATTAATTATATATATATATATACATAATTAATATATTTACTAAAAATAGCTCACCAAACATCGATAATATTATTTTTTTATATTATAATTAGTCATAATTTCTCAAATCTTAACTAAAAAAATAATAATAACTAGTAAAAGAAAATAATGAAACGAATTGTAAATGAATAAACGAATCAATAAGCTTAAATTCGTATTCAATTCGTTTAATAAACGAATCAAATCGAATTAACCCATTTTTCAAACTTGTATTCGCTTTCTAGTAAATCGAATCAAACGAATAAACGAATTCTAACACAAATTACCACCCCTAACTATACACATGACCAAGAAAAAAGACAAAAAAAAAAAAAAAAAAAAAAAGAAAAGAAAAAAAGAAGAAGAAGAAGAAGAAGATGATGATGATGAACTCCCATATATTACAGGACAAAAACACTATATTTGAGTACCTGTTTTTTTAGATTTTTTTTGGAATCTCGCTATATGTACACACACCAAAAAGTCAACAAATTTTTAAGATTTAAAATAAGCTAATAAAAATTTAAGGGAAGTAAATTTTGTTTTCTTAATTTATTTTACATAGTTTCAAATGGGAATACATTCAATACTATATAATAATAGCATTTTAATAATCTACAAATTACCTAATTAATAATATTGTCATCTTATAATTACTTTAAATACTTATTAATAATATTATTTTATTTTTTCATTAAACAATGAAAGAATTGCAATTTCATACAAATCAAGAACTAAAAACAAATGTCTTTACATATATATTTGCATATGTTGGATATGTGTCTGTTATTTAATTGTTACTATCGAAAAATAAAGTAGTGGTGTTAAAGAATATTAATTAGTGGTGTTAAAGAATATTAATTTCTTCTTGTTTGTGTTTTTTATTTTATTTTATTTTATTCAATCTTGTTAATATTCCAAATGGTACAAAATCCTAAATCCCTGGACTTTATGTTTTTTTTGTTTGTTTGTTTGTATAGATAATCATTAAAACTTATAATAGAGTTGACATTAAGATAATCGGGGATTAATCGAAAATTGTAATAATACTTTCAAAGTTTTGTACAGGCCAAAATTGGATCAAGGGTAAAATCGTCTTTTCACTTCAAAACCCAACAGTAAGCAAGACCCAAGAGTGTAAATCAAACCCAAAAAACTTAGAATTATTGAATTATAATTAAGCCACAAGCTTACGGACAACTCATCAACCACTCTTCCCACACTTTGCCTAGCACAAAGCATAATCTCACATGATCTTCCATCAAATACATGAGTAAGTTGTGGGGACTCTTGCCAACGAATGAAGTCATTTTTCCCACCTATAAATAGAAATAGAATTCGTAGTGCAAATCAGGGAAGCAAATTTCTCACATACAAGCCTCTGCTCTCTGACAAAAGCTCTCTGAGTTCTCTATTCCCTAAAAATATTCCACCGCCCTTACGGCCACCCAAAGAAAGATAAGGTAATAACAAACATTGCTTTCACATTTTACATATTTACTACTCATTTCATACTACTGACTTGAGCGTCGGAGTGCCCCGGCACCTACCACACCGGTGGTTAGTATACTCTCCGCTCACACTACCTTTGTTTTGCAGGATCACTAGTGCCCCAAACCTATAAATTCTCGATTGTGGACCTTGGAAGAAAACCAGCATCCACAAACTTAAAATAATTGGGGATTAATAGGAAATAGATCGGAGAATAATCAGAAAGAAATGGATTAGGGATTAATGAGAGATAGTTGGGAAATTGTAATTAAAGACAGTTCAACTTGGGTTATATAAATTAATTAGGGATTAATAGGAATTTGTAATGATACTTTTTAAAACTTAAAATAATAAGAAATTAATAGGAAATTAATCGGGAAGGTTAAAGTTGACATTTCACAATTTCAAAATGAAAAAAAAAAATCAAAATTCATCTCTTAAGACCTTCAAAAAAATCATTCATTCATGATTACAAAAATACTAAATAATTTAAGAGTCTGTATTTTTTTTTTTTTAGTTAAGTCAATATCAATATTAGAGTTGGCAAGGAGGCGGGACGGGACAATCTGTCCCGTTTACTAAATTGGGATAAAAAATTATCTCAATCTTGTCCCGTTATATTTTTTTCGAGATAAGAAATCATCATGATTTCATCCTCTTCGTGTTAAATCTCATTCCATCCTGTTATATCATGTCTCATCTTATTAAATCTCGTTATCCCATCCCGTTCCGTTTGAGTTTTCGGGTTAAATTTTTTATCCCGCCATTTTTTGAAACGAGACATAAAAATATGTTTCAAATTTCTTCCCAAATGGGCTGGGGAAAATATATCATTTCTAATGAATAGAGACCATTGGGAATTGGGATACAAATGAATAATTAATCTTTATTTATGAAAATATAATAAATTAAGGATATTTGTAAAATATATTTTTACTATTTTTCAAAGTTTCTAACGCAATCAATTTTTTTTCCTCATACAAAATCATAACCAAAACTCTAAAAACACATTAAAAAAATTATAAAGTAAAATGATATGATTTTTGGAAAGTTGAAAATCGAAAATTAGGCGATTAATAAGTGAAAATTGTTCGGAAATTAGTCACTTTAAAACTGTCAAAATCGATCAAATCGAATCGTTCAAATAGTGATTTATGATTAAGCAGATTAATTGACCCATCACTCATGTTTTCAAATCGGACCGCACCGCTCGATTTGACCGGTCGAACTGAGAATAAGTCGTGAATCCGATCCGACCAAAGGTAAAAAACTGATCAAAATCGATCCATTTTTTTGTATTTTGTATTTTTTTAATTAAATAAAATTATTTATTATATAAATTGATTTTACCGGTTTTTTTAGACACGATTCAACCAATCAAACTAATATCTCATTAAACTTTTACATTACCGATTTAATCCCCGGTCCAATTACGAAAACAATGTACATCACTCAAATTCTCAAAACTTCTCAAAACTTGAAAGTACTTTGGCGAAGAAAATTTACATATGTCCGCATGAAAATTTTATGCGAATGCAGGAAAAGTACACATACTTTTCTTATTGTCAAAAAACACACAAAAAATAAAAATAAAAAATAAGTATACTTTAAAAAAATTTACTCATACCTCTCTATCCACCACTCAAAACTTGAAAGTGCTCTAGGTTTGGATGACAATTTTTGGGGTTAGCATATATCAACATCCTAAGATTGCATTTGACCCACCAATGGAAGGCTTCGTACAGAATCCTGATCCATCTGGAACCTTCCGGAAGATTCCAAGTGATACATTTGTAGACAGTGTCATTATTATTAGTATTCTTAGTAGATTGAGCTCTATAGTAATCCGTATTCTACTACTAGCCATAGAATATTCCAAGCTTATCCTGACCTCATTTGAGCTAAACATCCAGAAACTCATCAAGAGGTCTCTAGTACTCTCTCTACTCTATTCCTCTCTTGTGTGCTCTTTCCTTCAAGCCTCGCTTAGCGCTAGTACTTGCCAAGCGTAACCTAAGCGCCACCTGGGTCGAATTAAATCCGTGACATTACCATCACCTAGTCTCTCAAACATGAGAGAATTGATGTAGAATTCATCAAACAATAGAGCTAGGGTTCCAAATAAATAATATAATAAAATTTTGGAACCCAAGTAATGTGATAGTTGATTTGTAATGTCACACCACATAATTCATATTTTTTTTTTAATGAATTAAGATATATGACAGTTACAAATATATACTTAGGATCCCGATCCTAAGATACTACTTGGGAACTCACACTACTCTTCATCAAAACTGAGTTCTTAGTACAACTATAAGGCATCAGTTTTGGTGCAACCCTCCAAACTTTTTCATCCTGACACTAAAAATTTAGACTTATAAACCAGACTTTAGCAGAATCCAGAATATAATCATAAGAAGCAACAAATTCAACAGAGGAGGAACTGCAAGCCTGTGGAAATTTTTAAAGGTTGCTAAGTGGACTGAGTTGTAAACTTGGGAGATAACTAACAACCAAAGGGGGGCATAAATCTCGGTGGTTGGCCAACTTCTCTTTGTCAGCCTTGTACATTTCTCCGGTTTCAATTACCTCCAAGTCAAATTATCCAACTGAAGAAGAATAGAAATCTGTGAGAAACCACTGAAACTACAAAATGTGTAAGCAATCAAACTATCTGATTGGTATTTCACAAAAACGTTAGAACTGTTGTTAACATTCACTAGAATTATCAAAATTGAAATGTGAAACTAATATTGAAGCTAACAGAGAGCAGCAAACGAAATGTATTTCGGAGCACAAAGTTCATGCTTATTTCTCATAAGAAAATCAAATACCACAACAGATGCTTAACTTCTCTATCTGCTTAAGGTCCCTCATTAGTCATTGTTTTCCGCATTCCCCTGCTGCTCATAACGTTTCTTGAACTTGGCAACTTGTCCAATACTTTCAGCCATTTGGCGCTTTGCCCTAAAATGATAAACTTTGCCAACATTGTGTATTTTTGTCATCATAACTTGCATCAATCTGCCACTCTGCGTCACATATGATATCCATTGCATCTGAGGGTGCAGTCCTTTCTTCATTTTCCACAAATCTGCATTTCGAAAAGAAGCTTACCAAAAGAACTTTACGAGTATCAAACATTTTGCCTTTTTAAAATAAGCGAGTCCTGCTGCTAAACAACAATGTAATGAGGATAAATGTTTTACCAGTGTCAAAGAAGTCATCGATCATTTGATAAATGAAAGAAATGTATTAATTTGAAATATAATGCAGAAAACAATATTCAAAACAGCTTAGACACAAAATAAAAATTCAAATCAAGTTAAAACATAAAATGGTGTGAAGACAGTCTTTTTGATGTTACATGGTACAGCTGGAGATTTCCTTTCGAAAAGCTTGAGCTCTTTTCCAGTAAGGAGCAAAAACATGAAGAATTTACAAAGGCTCATATCATAGGTACTTTATATTTTATGATCACATGGGGATTGGATAAAGTTTGCATTCATATAGAGGATGTAAGCATTAAATGTTTCCTCGATTTGTAAAAGCATGTGTAGGCATGTAGCACATAAATAAAAAACTACTAACATGCATCAGAAAATACTATGTTTACTTATTGGTGAACAATTTGAGATGCTTTAAGAAATGTTTGTTCGACAAGTCTCATTCTTTCTCCCAAGCATGGATGTTACGAAAATTAGGTTCAAACCATTGCTTATCAAAATCAGCTAGTTCCAGTCAGCATTTGTCAACATTACGCATTTAGTCTTGACATACACCGCCCTCAGCCGATTGAGGAGTAAAATTCAATTTGCATTAAAAACAATGGAATACAATCAATACATCCAATCCCTATTATATCTAATTCATTTTTTTATGCATAAAATCACTCTTGAGGCTAATATAAATCACATATTCACATACACAGGCATGCTTATCAAAAGCATATATACGGAGGATGATGTTATAGCGACACATTAATATGAGAGCTTTCCAGCACATTAGTATTAGATTTCGAAACATAAACTTGCAGACACCTACTCGCAACACGCTTTTTAAATCCTAAACTTAAACTAACAAATATTATACTAAGTTTGGCATTTAAATTTCCAACCTATGTTTTAGAGTCCAGCAGTAGTCCCTCCCTGGTATAGAACTCAGTGAACACATAAAATGTCATGAGATTTCAGGGTTTCAAAAATTAATTTCGACGAAAAAATCCACACGATTTCCTTACCTCTTATCAATCTCTTATCCAAACGAAGTGTAGAATGTTTTCACATGATAAAATTATTTCTCACAGGCATTTCATCAAACACATGGAGAGGACTTTTACCCATACACATACCTTGAAATTATGAATGCAAACGAGATTGATTTTTACAGAAAAATCTCCCTTAGCTTACCCAAATGAAATTCAAAAAACACTTCTCATTATTCTGGGTAACTAAATAAAAATCATATGTTCATTCTCTCTTTCGTACATTCATATTGAAGCTTTCATAGAACAATAATGGTGCAAAGAGAATAAAATGGCCATCACCAAATTCAAAAGAGAAAGCAAATATAATTCTACATGGAAAGCAAATTATTTGAAAACTTACAGTGATTAAGATTTGAGTTTTTCTAAGCCGTTGTTAAAACACAGTGTTGAAATGAAACTGTATGAAAGTATTTATTATAAATATGGTTTGGGATAATAATATACGGATCCCTGCTTTTTACAAAATCATTTAAATATGACATAGTTTATCATTTTCTTAACAAAAGTCCATACATCTATCCAATTCGTTTATTATTTTTTTTTTTTTTAAGAAATAAAACTAATGTTTCGTCAATATAATTAACCCCATCTAATAAGAAATTTATCTGTTTAGTTTGGTTTGGTTAAATAAAATTAAGCATTTAACAAAAAAGTATTGTATTAATTAGAATTATTTATAATTAAAGTATCTTTTCTTAATTTTTCCAAAATTTTAAGAAGAAATAAGATTATAACAAAAAAAAATAATAAGATTATAACAAAGAAACTTACAAGAGGTTGAAGTCAAGAGGTTCTCTGAGGAGAATTTTGCAAATTTAAAGAGTTTAATTTATAAATTCAGGAGATGTTTTTATTATTTGCTTAGTATTAGCCGTTGAAAAAAATTGAGAGAGTCTATCATACAAAAGACTTCCCTTATTCAACTCATCAAATACAAGAGATCTGAAATTTAAATTCGACTAAACGCTCAAATAAGTCGAGAAATAAAATTAGTTCTCATTAAGCTAAGTTAAATATATTTTTATAAAAATTCGTTGCATGACTTATTTATTTAAAAATAATACAAAGGATTGGATCAAAATTACAATTTATAAAACTTGGGAAGTTTAAAGTTTCAAATGGCTTCCTTTTATTATGAGTTTGGATAAATGTTGATTTAATCTCTATAATTTAAACTAATTACTCAATTAGTCATTGTATTTTAAAAGTATTTAAACTATATTATTGCTTTCTTATACGTAGTATTTTTATTTGATATTAACTAAAATTTAAACAAATATGACATACAAAGTAATGATAATCAAATATATATATATTTTCAAAATAAAATAGATAAAAATATATATATATTGGATGATTTTTAAAAATATGAGTACTAATTAAGCTCTCAGCAACAACTCCAATTGCATTATCACCACAAGGGCAAGAATTGTTATTGAACTTGAAACTGGACATTAAAACATTTCAAGTTTATATATTAATTTCAAATTTAATGACTAACAATCCCAATTTGAACTTAAATGGTTTGGATTTTAATTTTATTATATCCGGAGATACAATAGCAAAACCCTATGTTGATAAGTTACTGATCCCAAATCTCAAATAGATGAGGAATTTTATTTTATTTTTTGGAAATCATATTGCTAAACTACTCGACTCGGACTTAAGTAAAATAGATAAAATTCTTAATTGTCCTAAACTCTTATAATAAACTCATCTCATGGATTCGAACTCATAATCTGGAGGCCAGATCTTAGAATTCTATATCACTAAACCACGTGTCCGCCAAACCAACCCCACAGATTTTATTTGATTTCTAAAAAGGCACCTGAATCAGGCCCAGCTGCTTGACAGGTTATTGTTCTCTTGTTTTTTAACTATTACAATTAAAAAGGCAATGAAAATATTCCCACAAATTTAGCTTAAAGCAGACAATATATCTACTTTTGATTTTGGAAACTAGGCAATGTCGACCAACTTAACTGTACAAAACAATAATTATAATGGCGCAAAAACACCATGTTTTCCCAGCAATGGAATCCAACTAAAGTTACAAACGCCGCAAGGATATTGTTCGTGGGATAATCCATCTCGATCTTGAACAGGAACTCGCAACTGGACTTGCAGGGTGGGACTACGAAATCAAATTACAGTTCAGATGATAGATCAAGCATTTAACAGATACGTGGATTCACGCAAGGCACGAAGCATCATGGAAGCGGCAGAATTTTCTGCATCCTTTACTCTCGACTTTTCATCTCCCATGATACAAAGCACACCATCTGAAGTTGCAATCTGGACTGAGGACAGAAATTTCTTATCATGTGAAGGTCCCTCGTCTTTCTCAATCCTACAGGTTCAAGGAAGAATTAAAAAGGATAATAAATATCAGATGAAAGATGGAATGGAAGAGTGAGATGATTAGGAAATGTACATGGAGTGAAACTATTATATGAAGGAAGTCATGCAAGTATGTGTGAAGTTATTAATTCAGACAAACTTTTAGTCAATTTAAATAAAGATAAAATATCACATAAGGTGCTAACAGATGATGAATTCAACTGCGAGCAAACTATTGGATTGCGTTGTTAAGTAGCAGAAAGATAATGTCAAATCGAAATGATTCTCAACCATTGGCAATGGACCGTAGAAAAATGAGGTCTATATGCAGTCCAGTACAAGCTAAAAGATACCAACATGAGCATATAACTCAATATATCCTCGAGAAGTACAAATTTATGTTGTGCTAAGATTCCATGACAAAACTATGCATGCAGGCATCATAGTATATACATATATTCATAGCAGAATTGAAGATGCAAGTTTATCGGTAAAAGAAGGATTTAAGTCAAAAAAATATTTGCTATGAACAATTAAAATTAAAATTTAATTACTGATGGGTTAAAGGTTCGTACTTGTAAGTTGGTTTGGGCCACTTCTTTTTGCCACAGAGTTCATGTAATTTCTGTTTGGCTGCGATCTCAAACTTACCATCAATATCACAAAAAATTTCACACATCTCATCATTAACAGGCATACAATGTGATAGCTTATCCAAAGCTTCCCTCGCAGCATTAAGCTTTGCAATTTCCTTCTGTTCGGAAGAACCTGAGGCCACAAAAACGCCATCCACATATACACTAGCAATATTTTTTCTATGCTTTCTCCAGTGCTTGATATCAACTTGCTTTCCATGTTTCTGACATAACTTAAACAACATTGTAACTGGTTGTGGCTGCTGCTGTAGTTCTTCAAGGGTTACAATTGGCTCTAAAAGACCCCTAAAGATCTAGAAAAACATTCAAAAGAAAAAATGTTAAAACTATAGAATGCTGAAAAAATGTTAGAAAGAATATATGTTAATGTTAAGGATAAGGATAATTAACTACAGACCATCCAGAGCTTTTGGAGATCAAAATCTATATCTACGTATATTGCAGCCGCTATAGATTCAACTATATCAGCGAGAACCTTGGGTGCTTTCATTGATCCACCATACACAGCAGTATTATCTTCTTGGCTCACTGCGTCAGCAAACTCCCGAACCTATAATGAAAATAAAGAAACAAGAGAAAAACAAAAGTTTAATTTTACTATTTAAAAGTCAGTTATGATTAGATTATTCTCTTCTTTATAACACATTACAAGACATTTTGCAATTGAAATCACTGGAAGCATTTCCAAACTTTTAAAGATTTCATTCAATCATAAGAAATTACTTCTACATAACAGAATGATTCATAAAAAAGAAGAAACCTAAAAAAAATCA
>SKCR01005941.1:0-54103 GCA_019454045.1 Zanthoxylum bungeanum | reverse complement strand
TTTTTACCTCAGAAGGAAGCCCGATGATTAAGGTAAATAGTGGCCTAGATATTCATAAGCCCAGGCCCAATGAGGAGCCACGTAGCGCCCAGGCTCATTAATGCCACCCACAAGCCATTTGTTCCAACCTGCAAGCAGTAATGGCACTTCATTAAGTTGACTGTTACCATGTTCTAAACGGGCAAATAATCAAAAGACAATCAATAAAGGCACACGTTACTACACCATGGATATTTAAGGAACATGACTCCAAGAGGAAACGGGGGAACGTCTGGCTCTCCTACCCACAGCTTTGGGACATCCTCAAGCTCGCCACTCCTGCTACTTACCGCCCTCACGGCATTCAACGGAGTTCAAGGTAGCATCTAACCTTGACCTTCCATCTATTACTACCTTTGTTCATTTACTGACTTGGGCGTCGGAGTGCCCCCGGCACCCACCACACCGGTGGGCAGTACTCCCGCTCACTCTATCTCTATGTTTTGCAGGATCGCTAGTGCCCCCATATAAAATCTCAATTGTAGACCTCGGGCGAAAACCATCGTTTACAATTTGGCGCCCACCGTGGGGCCTTAGCGATTCTTAGCAAGCAAAAACGTCTCAATCTACGACCCTTACATACATAACAATCCATGGATTGATTGTCATCAACCTCTCACTACACATGAAATGATTGTCATCTTCCTCAGAATGCATGGATTGATTGTCACTTTCTCCAGACAACGTGAAAGAAATATCATATACTCCAGAAAATATGGGAGGACAGTCCCCCATCTCAGACGACTGAAAGAATTTCCATTTCCTCCGTATGACATGCATGTATTGCCTTTAGCTCCATACTACGTGATTGGGAACAAGTACTTTACATGAAGATGATGTCTCGGTCGACGGTACCCGAATGAAGACTTAGCGTGGACATCCCGGTCAACATTACCAGTATTTAATAAATATCCCACTCGACACTCACGTATGAGACCTGACACTTGCTAAAAACCCCATTCGACATGAGATAAAATAAGACTTAGCTTGACTGGGGTACCATTAAACAAACAACTTCATGCATATGATTTACCATACTACGTGGGATGATTGTTATCTCCCCCAGAGGACATAAAAGGTTAGTCATCTTTTCCATACTACGTTGATTTACCATTGCCAAATCTATACTACATAGGTAATCTTTTATCATGCCTAGAATGAAAAATCATTGGAACCTACGACAGGTTCAATCGACCAACCTTCATCTAGTAGGTAGGGTGAAATTATTTTGGAACTCCATGAGATCCATTCGACTTTAGACACTCAATTACTTTTGTTAGGTCTTGTAGAGTAAGGATGGTAGTATGAGGAACCAAACCCTCTTTACGACTAAAGAAGTCAGGGATAATGACCTTGGACTTTCGTAGTCGAGTCCACTTGGCAGTAGACTCATTGATGACCTTGATGACATTCATCAAGTTCCTTCTTTTGTAGCATGATGGACCTTCTTCAGGTCTTGAATAGTAAGTGAAAGCTTCAAGGATGACTGGTGGAGTGAAAATCCTCTTACAACTTCACCAATTCTTGCATTGTGTATTCTCTTGGATGCGGTACTAGTATATATCTCCGGATCACAACCTCTCTTTAGCATTCTGAAATAAATTCACATTACCATTTCTCATCATCTCAAGCCTGCAATACCCACTACTCAAAAAAGTATACACATCACCTTATCTACAGAGAAACCTTGTGACTCCATTTCTATAGTGCAAGACTCAGACTCCACAATCTGTTCTCTATTACAAAGACCACAAAGTAACAAGTTGTATTGATAAAATGAAGGCTTCAACCCTTTTCCCTTACGCATTTTATCAACAAATTCCATAACTTTGCTTAGATACCCCATGTAATAACACAAGCAGGTTTAATAGGAACAAAATTTACAAGCCAATATCGATTATTGAATTACATAATCACAATTCTTATTCTCACAAAAGAAAACTATAAAAGAATTCAAATAGACAAGCAATAACATCATACTGATAAACCGAAAGAGGTGACTGGGTTGGCCAAATTTAAACCAGTTTCCTTATCAGAACTCCATGGATACCCAAACCAAAGTTGATACCATCGGAGGGACAGAGCAATTTGTTGTCACCTGAAGTCGATTGAATGGGTGAGATTGTGTTCGTGGCGGCTCTACTTCAAGTTTACAACTTGGTACTAGCAAGATCTAGGCTTTTGGTTGACATGCTTTTGAAAATCACCCCTCAAACTGTCGTATCCTTACCACGCCCATCACCATATGTGAAATCGTTCGTCAACGTAATGACTTCATCTCCTACGACAGAACCGAAGTCAAACATAGTCTCAGATGACACGCCAGATTCTGGAAATACATTCGACAATCCAATTCCCAAGCATACAGCTCACAACATTCTTCTCGGCCATCTCTCTAAACACTCCAGTAGCTGAAATTATTCATTCTTTCTAATTCGAATACATAGTCATCAATAAAGCCTGCCACATATACATCCATGTCAACGCCCAACTTTATCGCCGAGCAATGCATTTGCCAGCCATGATCAACACTCTCACAAGCAGAAAACGCACTAGCAACAGTGACAAACCTGGAAATTACCAAGTCGAATGACGCCAAATCCCGGTTAAGCATTTCATCAAACAATTTGAAGGCATCACTAGTAATTACCCTTGGACCAACTACTCTGGGCAGTAGAAGCTGTCAAAACAGCCCTACCAGGGGACTCGACTCTTTACCTATTGGGCGTCCAACCCCCGCAATCATTTGTGTCAACAGATCTCAAACCAAACTCCAATCAAGCCCATACAACAATTGAAATAAGATACAAAGCAAAAATCGAGTCCAGAAAAGCAAAAATCCGTTCATTTGACTGCATGTCGAGTCGCGCTTCTCCAAAAACCAATCGTGCCCAAATCAGTTCCAGAGAAGAGCAGCGACAATCCATTCCACCAACGCGACGTCGAGTCAGCTCTCGCCTTCGACCTCGCTCTCTGGACAATCCATGTGGATACCTCTCGAACCGAGGGGACCGCCGACACCGTGATAGCTCCGATCTCAGGCTTGCTGTGTCGGACGGAATAGCTCTCGCGCCACGCACTTTCGGCTTCTGGATAACTCGGCATAGCGTAGCCCTTTGTCGAGGAAAATGAAGTAGGGTATGGAGGACTGGTTTTAGGGATTATTCGTGGATCTGTGTCGACCCGGTCCTGCAAAATGGAACACATACTTGAGAAATTTATTTGTCGTGTCATATACGGGTTGAAACAAAAAAAAAACCTTATGAATAGCGGGTTAAAAAAAAAATTTATATAAATATATATTATACTTTGCCAGATATAGGCTATTCAGAAGCCATAATATAGCACCATTTTGCTCCTAGCCGAGAGGAACCAGTTTCAAAACAGCACATGACACCAGCCCCCTCCATCCACTCATTTCATGGGCCATGGTCACGTTGGTAGGCCCAACAAGCTAGACAGAAGCAATAAGTTGGCCCTTCAAATATGAAAATGTCGACAATAGGACCACATTAAAATCACCTAATGTGCTTTTCCCCCACTCATTCGACAAGACAGAACAGAGTTAGACACTAAGTCCACTCGACACCATCCAATAATAGTCAAGTGGAGCTCTTTCTTTATTCCAAATTATTTAAACTTCGAGGGCTTGTAGTATCATCCCGTTTGGTCTCACTCGACATGTGGGATGATGAAATATTTTGTTCATTCAATTCCCAAACAACAAGATGGATGGCCATCAATTCCATGGTGCATGGAAAAATTGTCTTCTCTCCCATACTGACTTGAGCGTGTAGAGTGAAGATTCACATGGACGGTCATCAATTTCATCCGACTGTAGTATCATGAACACTCCTCAAGGTAATGAGTGATGACCTTGATGGACCTTCATCAGGACTATTTGAAAGCCCATTCGACAACAGACCTTCAACAAGTCTGGCATAGTAAGGAAAGACTATTTTATAATCCTTCGACAGGTCTGGTTATGTATTGAGGAAATATTCTTGGACCATTGTCACGTCTGTAGAGTGAATATCTTCCTGGACTCATCAAGTCCAGTCGACCGGGGACATCCCCCATTGACTCATGTCGAGTCAAGTTGTAGACATGGATTAACACATGTCGTATGACTTATATCCTGAACCTTCATCTGGTTCAGTCGACCGAGGACATCCCCCATTGACTCATGTCGAGTCAAGTTGTAGACATGGATTAACACATTTCGTATGACTTATATCCTAAACCTTCATCTGGTTCAGTCGACCGAGGATATCCCCCATGGACTCATGTCGAGTCAAATTGTAGACATGGATTAACACATGTCGTATGACTTATATCCTGAACCTTCTTCTGGTTCATTCGACCGAGGACATCCCCCATGGACTCATGTCGAGTCAAGTTGTAGACATGGATTAACACATGTCGTATGACTTATATCCTGAACCTTCTTCTAGTTCAGTCGACCGAGGACATCCCCCATGGACTCATGTCGAGTCAAGTTGTAGACATGGATTAACACATGTCGTATGACTTATATCCTGAACCTTCTTCTGGTTCAGTCGACCGGGGACATCCCCCATTGACTCATGTCGAGTCAAGTTGTAGACATGGATTAACACATGTCGTATGACTTATATCCTGAACCTTCATCTGGTTCAGTTGACAGAGGACATCCCCCATGGACTCATGTCGAGTCAAGTTGTAGACATGGATTAACACATGTCGTATGACTTATATCCTGAACCTTCTTCTGGTTCAGTCGACCGAGGACATCCCCCATGGACTCATGTCGAGTCAAGTTGTAGACATTGATTAACACATGTCATATGACTTATATCCTGAACCTTCTTCTGGTTCAGTCGACCGAGGACATCCCCCATGGACTCATGTCGAGTCAAGTTGTAGACATTGATTAACACATGTCATATGACTTATATCCTGAACCTTCTTCTGGTTCAGTCGACCGAGGACATCCCCCATGGACTCATGTCGAGTCAAGTTATAGACATGGATTAACACATGTCGTATGACTTATATCCTGAACCTTCTTCTGGTTCAGTCGACCGGGGACATCCCCCATGGACTCATGTCGAGTCAAGTTGTAGACATGGATTAACACATGTCGTATGACTTATATCCTGAACCTTCATCTGGTTCAGTCGACCGAGGACATCCCCCATGGACTCATGTCGAGTCAAGTTGTAGACATGGATTAACACATGTCGTTTGACTTATATCCTGAACCTTCTTCTGGTTCAGTCGATCGAGGACATCCCCCATGGACTCATGTCGAGTCAAGTTATAGACATGGATTAACACATGTCGTATGACTTATATCCTGAACCTTCATCTGGTTCAGTCGACCGAGAACATCCCCCATGGACTCGTGGCGAGTCAAGTTGTAGACATGGAACACACATGTCGTGTGACTTATGGCCTGAGCTTTAACTGGTCCAATTAATTGGGTGCTTCCCCAATGGTTCTAATAGAATCAAGTTCATTATCCCGACCATCATCTGGTTCGGTCGATTGGGTACTTCCCCAATGGCTCTGGTAGAGTCAAATTCATGGTACCGACCATCATCTGGTTCGGTCGATTGGGCATTTCCCCAATAACTCCTTTAGAATCGAGTTCATAACTTAAACATTCATTTGGCTCAATCAATAGGCAGCATCAAACGCTCGAGTACGCCTACATACTATGGCCTCGTCGCAAGCAACACATGCATCAAGTACTCTCCAAGCCAAGGACTCATTGACTTAGAGAGTAGGGGACAAACTGTACTGGCCAAATTTGGGTCAAGGGCAATTTTGTCCTTTTACTCCAGGCCCAAGTTTTTACCTCAGAAGGAAGCCCGATGATTAAGGTAAATAGTGGCCTAGATATTCATAAGCCCAGGCCCAATGAGGAGCCACGTAGCGCCCAGGCTCATTAATGCCACCCACAAGCCATTTGTTCCAACCTGCAAGCAGTAATGGCACTTCATTAAGTTGACTGTTACCATGTTCTAAACGGGCAAATAATCAAAAGACAATCAATAAAGGCACACGTTACTACACCATGGATATTTAAGGAACATTACTCCAAGAGGAAATGGGGGAACGTCTGGCTCTCCTACCCATAGCTTTGGGACATCCTCAAGCTCGCCACTCCTGCTACTTACCGCCCTCACGGCATTCAACGGAGTTCAAGGTAGCATCTAACCTTGACCTTCCATCTATTACTACCTTTGTTCATTTACTGACTTGGGCGTCGGAGTGCCCCCGGCACCCACCACACCGGTGGGCAGTATTCCCGCTCACTCTATCTCTATGTTTTGCAGGATCGCTAGTGCCCCCATATAAAATCTCAATTGTAGACCTCGGGCGAAAACCAGCGTTTACAAACCCCACAAAATTTTGGGAATTTTATGCAAAATGAACAATTTCGTCATTTTAGGAAAAGTTAGCATCTTCTGTTGACTTTTTGGATTTTATATGTAATGATGACTTTTGTTATTATTTGTAACTTAGTTAGCTTTTCCATTTAGGTTAAGTTATGTTAGAACTAATTTGTCAGCAAGATATCCCTAGCCATTTTTGTTGACTTTTTGGATAAAATTGGCAAAGATATTTTTACAACTTGTTTAAATATGTTTGCTTGAATATTTGTATTACATAGTAAATGACTATTAAGGGCTTGACCTTTAAGTAGCCATTGGGTGGTTTTAGGATATTTTGGCATTTTTACCTTTTAATGGCATTTTAGAAAATTCATATTATACTATATAATATAAACTTTGTCTTTCTTATTAAAGATATACACAATTTCGAATTTCTTCTTAAAGAAATAACTATGGCCGAATTTCAAGCTTAAGGGAGGGATTCCCCTTTGTTCAAGCTTCGACTTACCACGACATGGAAGTCTTAGTGGTGTTTATGTGCTAGCAGAACACAACAAGGTATCATATTAAAGGTTCTCAAGTAGAAGTTCTTTATAGGTCTTCTTTATGGCCTTAGAAGGATCTTGTTCCATCAAAATCAAATTCGCGGTTCTTAAGATTCTATCTGTTGCTTGGGGTTCGCTTGACTTAATCTCCAAGTGAGTTCCTCGTCATTTGGTATCAGAGCTTAGGGTTGCAAGGTCTGATTTTTTTTTTATCTTGACTTTGTGTTTTTCATTAAGTCTTTATTTTATGTATTTGGTTATCAAGATACTTTTTCATCTTGATTCTTAGATTTTGTTGGTTTTTATATTTCTCAAGTGTTTAACCTTTTTTGATTCATCTATGACCTACGTACCAATGAGAAAACACTCTACATATCGCTACGGGAACCGGGGAGAAAGCATATTGGTCTCTATATTGGTCATAAAATACCCTTGAAATAGTTATTGGAACCAGGAAGAACCATATTGGTCTTCATACCAGCCTTTATACCGAAAAACATGGGGATTACATAGCTACTAGTACTAGACTAGTTTCATACTAGACTCTGTATCGTTCAACTTGTTCCAAAATATAGCTTCTGGAATTGGGCTAGTCCATACCGGCTTACATACCAGTCTCCAAACTGGTTAACTTGTGAGTTAAACGTGGCTATTAGAATCGAGAAGTAACAATACCGGTTCCATACCAGATTCTAAACTGATCGAAACTTATAATTTTCAGTGAGCTCGAGTGACTTAAAGCGAAAAAAAAAAGTAAAAAAGTTCAAAATTTCAGTTGAATTTCCTTGGTTCCATATTATTATTTGGGTGTCTGTGGACAGTAATTCATCAAAATTTTTATTGAGGCACCAAAATTTTGTTTAAAATTGCATAAGATCGTGAGTTTGCATGCTTGTTTTCTTATTATGCTTGTTTGTCATTTCCTTATTCCGAGCATTCTAGCTTAAGGTTCTCTTTGAACTGAGTCTACCTCTTTGCTAATTCTTACTCTCATTACTCTATTTCCCATATATTGGTTTCTTATTGTTTATGCTAGCTTTAATATTACACATTATTGTGAGCTTTTCTGCTAAATAACATTCACATTATATATTGAGTGCAAACACAAGTGGAGTGGAGTGATACATATTTGAGTGCAAACATGTGAGTGTGTGAGATAGTGAGGTTATTAATGAGTGGTAAATCGATCATTATTTCCTACTTCTTTCACTTAATATTTTGTATAGTTTCTTGAGTTTTGTGAATATTTTGATGTGTTTCGTGTTATTTCATAGATAAATAAAATAACAGGACTCTCTAGAGGCAATTTTGGCTAAAATAGTGGAAAACAGACAAAAAAGGCAAAACTATAAATTTCCTGCTAAAATGCGCCACATCGTAAAATTCGCATACTGCTAAAATACGCTGGTAATGTGCACCGGACACTTGTCATAATCAGATAAGTTTGCTAAAATGCGCATTTGCTAACGTGCGTCTGACACTTGTTAACATCACATACTGCTGACAGAAAATGTTATTGCTTCTATCATGTTGATTCCAGCATCATGACGTACGCACTATTATGCATCGCAACGCGGAGCCAATAATTTAGTTAATCACTCAGCAGCGTACACGTGTCACTATCTCCAGAATTTGTGAGTCACGCGTCCATCATCAAAGGTGCGTCGCGACGCGCAAGGCTGGGCGTGTCGTGACGCGTGAAGTAAAACGTTTTCTATGAATAGAGGCCGAATTTCATTTGTAAATTTATACTTTCTTCTAGGGAATTCCTTAAGAATACTAAGAAGATTGTATCTAACTTGTTTATGTATAGTTTTTTTAATTAATTTACTTTACGCAATAATAATTTATTTTCTTCCTTTTTCAGCTTTTATTATTCGGCATGAGTAAGTAACTCTCTTCTGCTGGGGTGAAAGGTAAGCTTTTATTACTAATATTTAGATTAATCTCTCTTAATTATAATATATAAACTATTTAAAACCTGACTTAATAAGGATACCACATTTATGGTCGGTTGGACTTAATTATAAATTGGTTTAAACCTCATTAAACATGGATACCGCCTGTATGGCCAGTTGGAATTAATTATTAATTTGATTTAATCAGGATACCGCATATATGGTGTTGGGTTTTCTAGGTCAAACCAAGATCAATTAAGCAAGAAATCATGTGAATACAACAAAGTAAGAATGCCGAAAATACTCATTTTGATCGGTTGGATGTATAAGAAAAGTTTAAAACTTTGCCTCCATGGTTGTTGCTCCAAGCTTTCTTTAATGTATGTTGAGCTTCCAAACTTGTGAATGAGATTCCAAACTCATGTATAGGTAACTAGTCCCTATAATCGGATAATCATGACCTTGTCATATTATCCCGATGACTACAGTACTTAAAAATACTAGTTCCATATCCTACGTGATCATCATCTCCATATGACTGAAGTGATACTTCCGTCTTGAAATCATACCCAATACACTACGATTCTCAGTATACCCAGAAGAGGCGTACACATAACATGTTAAAGCCCTGCACGACAAAAACTAAAGTATACTGATTGTCGCAAGTACTAGCGATGCAAGTCTCAGGTTAAGACCAAATACACCTACCCTGATTCGGATTCCCATAGACACATAGTCATACTGCCAATGGGTTTCCTAGGGGTCTATCCAGAGCGAAGCTGTTTCCGTACCATCGGTAAACACAACCTCCTATCACACTTGCATAAGTATCCAATACTTAAATATATGAGAACTATGCCATTATGCTCCCACAACGTGCACAAGTGCAATACTAGTCTATTCTGCATTATCAATGTCCAGTCTCGATAATACTACGACTAGGGATTATTTAATGATTAAACCTTAGTGGATTAATACTGTCTCATATCTTATTAATCTTGAACTAATCATATGGACTTTTATCATTTATATATCCCGATAATCCAATTACAAATGATAAAAGAGTAATTTCCTTTGTCACATAGTTAATTTGTACAACAACACCATGTTTTGTATAAATAGTGATGCTATGGGTCATAATTGTCCAACAATCTCCCACTTAGCCTATAGCCAATCACTCAAGTGTCCTATACCTGAACTATGTACGGGTCGCTCAAACTTCTACTGAGAAACAGCTTTCGTCAGTGGATCTGAAAGGTTATCATCTGACGCGATTTATTCAATCATCACATCGCCACGATGTATGATCCGATGAATCAGATGAAATAGTTGAAGTACATACTTGGATCATTGATGAGACCGTTAATTCTTTAGCCTGTGCTGTAGCCTAGTTCAGCTGCTAATAGAACTATACCCAATCTAATTAGGATTATATAGATCTAAAATGCTTCTTTTGCTGCCTCAACTGCATCAATATTCCACTTTTGTTGTTTATTCGACAACAGTATCTTGCTTGGAAGATTTCCAGCTCACTGTTCCGTTATTCAAACTATATAGTACCCTTATGACGACCTACAATCATTTTTATCGGTTTGGAAACTTGCAGCAGTGAACCTAGTCACTTCAAGTTCTCCTTCTCCATATTATAAGAAAGCATCCTTAGTTCGTCTAAGATACAAAAGGATGTTCTTAACATCAATCCAGTGACTATCACCTAGATTGTCCTGATTGCGACTCCATATGCTCAAAGCATATGAGACACTAGGTCATGTACATATATTTAAATATACGAGTTCTCGGAGAGTGCCAACAACTTTTAGATCTATCCCAGTAGATCTTTATTCCTAGACTAAAGATTGCATCCCCAAGTATTTTACGTAGAATTTTCACGAAAGCCAAGCTTTCACCGATTGTATTATGGGAATGTCATTTCCAAGAAATGATAAGTTATCATTATATAGGACAGTCATTGTAAGTGCGCACCCACTAACCTTCTTATATACACAAGAATCAAATTTGTTTTGAATTAAATCATATACCATTATGATTACATCAAAACATCAGTTCCAAGAACGCATTGCTTGCTCCAATCCATAAATGGATTGATTTAACCTGCAAACCTTGTTTGCATGTTTTAGTACGATAAAATCGTCAGGATGTTGATAAACATCCTCCAAAAGGTTCTGTTAAGGAAATCGATTTTGACATACTGCTGCCATATTTCATAAATGAAACACGTAGCTTTAGCAAGCATTATCCGAATGGATTTAATCATGGCAATGGATAAAAGGTTTCATCGTAATCGATACCATGTTGATGACGATACCCTTTATGTACAAGCTTAGCTTAGTACATTTCTATGTTGCCATTCATGTATGTCTTCCTTGACGACCTATATAATACCATTAGGCACAATGCCTTCCGGTATATCAACTAGTGTCCAAACTTGGTTGGTATACATGGAATCCATTCCGGACTTCATGGCACTTTGCCATAAAAGGGAGTTGTTACCTTGTATCACTTCCTCATACGTAGTCAGTTTCCTCAATAAAATTGTCGTCTTCATAAGGTGAGATCAGAAACCCATACCTCCCAGATTGTCGTCTGACTCTCTCCGACCTACGCGGTCCTTGTGTATTCAAAGATTATTGGTACAGTTTCATCCTTGATGAATTGTTTGTGTTCTATTAAGGAATCGGTGCCTGGAACAGTATAACTCCGATTTTCATCGAGTTTTACTTTCCTCCCACCTACCACTGCATATAAGTATTCCTCTTAGGAAAATCGCATGGAGAGCAACAATTACATTGTTCTCTTGTGAGTTGTATAAGTACTATACTTTGGTTTCCTTAGGATAACTCACAAATTAGGCACTTATCCGATTTGGGTTTTATTTTGGTATCATCCAAACTTATGCCCAGCATACCCAAATCTTTAGGAATGAGAAAACCCAGTTTCTTTCCTGTTCATATCTAATATGAATTTTGTCTAGCAGATTTTCATGGAACCTTATTCAAAATAAGTATTGCACAATTTAATGCGTATCCCTAGAAGAAAAATGGTAGCTCAGAGCGACTTATGATTAACCTTACCATGTCCAACAAAGTTCGATTTCTCTATTTGGACACACAATCAGGATTGAGGTGTTCCGGGAAGAGTCCACTATGAAAGAATACTATACTCTTTCAAATAGTCGAGAAAATTATTATTTAAGTATTTTCCACCATGGTCTAACCGTGACGGTTTTAATACTCTTGCCGGTCTATTTTTATACTTCGTGTCAAAACTCTTTGAATTACTTAAAAGTTTCCAATTTATGTTTCAAAAGAAACACATAACCGTAACACGATCCCACATCCGTAAAGGTTGAGAAGTATTCATATCCACCTCTAGCCTAGCTAGATATCAGCCCACTCACGTCACTATGAACGAGGGCTAACAGATCGGTGGCACTTACACTTTTACCAAGTAAAAGGTATTTTAGGCACTTTGCCTAATAAATTAGATTCGTAGACATCATTTGATTAGAATCAAATCCGTCCTAGTACCCACTCTTCAAAAATATGAATATATGAGTCTTGTTAATGTGTCTCAGACAATAATGCCACAAATAAGTCTTATCTGATTAATTTAGTTTGAGCTATTTGTTAGTCATATTTGATGAGTGGTAATTATATCACTATTTCCCACTCATTTAACCAAATATTTTGTTTAATTTCTTGAGTTTTATGAACGTTTTGATGTGTTTTTATTTATTTTGCATTTAAAAATAATATTGGGACTTAATCGAATCAACTCAGGGCTAAAACGAAGAAATCCGGAGGAAAAATGATCTAAAATGAAATTTTACTATACGAGTCACGAAATGTAGTCCTAAATTCTAATTTTGTGCAAGTTTCATATTTTGGCCATAACCTTTTCTTGTGATATCTGATTGAGTTGATTCAAGTTACATTTTAAAGAAGACTCAAAGATCTACAACTTTGAAGATTTAAATATTTTCGAATTCTGAAATTTGGAAGCCGAACTGATGAACAATCCAGTATATTTTGAGTAATTACTATAGTCATTTTCAAAATATAAAATGAAATTAATAAAAATAAAAATAAAAATTGTCAAACTTCCACCAAACATGCTTGCATGTTTGGTGCCATGTTTGATGCCATGTTTGGTGCCATGTTTGGTGCCATGTTTGGTGGAGCAATTCGTGGAGCAATTGGTGGAGAAATTGGTGGAAACCTTTAGATTTTCCTATAAATACCAAGCCATTTCATTTATAATTCTGATGCTTTCCTTAGGTTTTTGTAAGGAATTTAAGGATTGAATCTTGTGTATTTATTTTTCATAATTTAATTTAAGTATTTTTATTTTCAGTAATAGTAGTAGTTTCTTTTTCTTCTCATTTCTTTTATGTTTAGTAGTTAGATTTCCATTGGGGGAAGGGTGAAGCTTTTATTATTTTAATTTAGATTAATCACCCTTTATTATAATATGGAAATTATAATTCAAACTAAAAGGTTCTCCGCCTTAATGACTGGTTTTATTTATTTGACATAATATAACACCTCCTATATGGCTGGTCTTTAGGTGACAGATAATTACCGCATATATGGCTAGTTTATGGACAAATAATAATACTGCATTTATGGCTGGTCGGACTTAATTAAAATCTGACTTAATGTGGATACCTCCTATATGGTCGGTTGGTAATATCACTGATAAATTTGATATTATAATAAGGGAGATTTCTAAATTAGAAATAGTAAAAGTGGATCCCCTAACCCCAACATTTTATTTTTATTATAGGGAAGTGATGAAACATAATATCCACACTTAATAATTGACTTTACCTTTATGGGTAATTCTTTAGTTTGTTTATTGAGTCTTAAACTTCATGCTTCTTGTTGTCTGATCACCAATAAGATTGATGTGGTAAACTTAAAATGAACTTGGAAAATAGATTTTAGGTTTCAACCTTAGATTCAATAGCTTACGATCTTCCTTGAGGATAGATAACCCTTTAATAGATTTCCTTACAGGATAGCAATATACATGTCGGGTGGGGGTAGTCATAATTGGAACTTGACCTTAATGAATCCAGGTAATTTTGTTGATATAGACATATGGTTCAATTGAGTTATACTGGATATTTGCATCTGACCATCAGAAGAGGCTTTTGCATATCATCGTGTTCCAGGTTAGCAAAATAATTTATTACACATATACAAGAGAATCAGTTCATCTTTAGAATAATATTGTGTGGAGTCACGACCCTAGATCTTTGAGTCTTTTCTTTTATTTTCCTTAGTATTTTCTTTTGAGTTTGTTTTTATTTTAATTAATAAATCCACATTCAAGCAACCAAAAGCAATCAATTCCCTTCTCCCTATAATTAGATACCTGTAAATAAATAGCATCAATAATTAATAACAACAGTATGAATTAAGTCCTCGTGGGATCGATATTTTTATACTACTTGAACGATACATGTGCTTGCGTTATAAGCGTGTGATTACGCACCGGTCTAGTTTTTGGCGCCGTTGTCGGGGACATATATTTCTTGAGTTATTAATTTTGAAGCTATTTAATTTACTTGTATCTAATTTTCTTTTTTTTTTATCTGTAATTTTTATTTCTTTCTATTGTTTTCAGGTGGTTAAAAAAATGGAACACTACTGGGAGATTGAAAAATTACGAACCTTACAAGAAGATACACCCCACATCTGGGAGCAGCAGTCCGGTTTTCTGAGGCCTGTTGTCCAGCCAACAACTATCATTAGATGTCAGAACCAATCCATTCTTCACAGAATGAAATGGGGAGATGTGTAATATGTGATGGTAACCACCCGAACGATCAATGCATATACTTTTCAGAGTGGCAAAATTATCAAAATCATTCAAGGTACGAAGAACCATCATATTTTCCATCTTATACACCATCTACCTATAATTTTCAACAAGAACCAGAACCATCAGACGAAGATCAGATGATTGACATGCTCAAAGATTGGATCAAGAAATAAGATGAAAAGTTGGATACAATGCTTGAAACATACCAGAATCAACTTGAAAGTATTCAAAGACAATCAGTATCCATTCTGAGGATGACTGATCAAATGAGACAATTAACAGAAAACCAGAGCTACATACCTCAATGACCATTTTCAGATGACACTGATGAAGCCTTCGAGTACTAAGCATTTCACAATGACACTTCAACGGAGGAGGAGGCTGAGCAGTATCAACAACCAGAGGTATCAGTTCAGGAGTCCAAACCAGCAAAGTCTCTATTTGACTTTTATTATTCAGATTCTGACGAGGATGAAGCTGATTTATTTGTAACAACTGCACCAACAACGGAGGATAAACTTTCAATCTTCAAAATGAAGATCTTGGAGCATGTTTTGCAACGATGTTTGAAGAAGATATACCTGAACCATCCATTCCAGTCATATCAGAGGATGAAGACCTAAAATCTGACATATCTTTACATCATCAGGTTGACACTTATAAAAGCATGCATTTCACATATGGCAGATGAAGCGGAAATCCTAAAATACATCTGTGAAGAAAAGATGGGGAAGGAGCAAGACTCAGAGCAAATGGATGAACAAATACCAGATCTTATTAAATATCCAGTGCATTCAAGAGAAACATCACTGTTTTGGGGAGTACAAATTAGAGATATCACCCAGAAGCTTGACAGAATGGAACTGCCATTCCAAGTCAATCACCATACGAGACCTCTTAATTTTCTTTCTCTCTTTTCAGGAACCACTGGAGCGACAAAGTTTAAGAAGGTGGCACAACCACTGAATGAGACAAAATTCTTTTTGCCACTTTACTGTTGGAAGAGAACTTTCAAAAGTAATGCACATAGGATTTTCTTTAATCCGATATCCAAAACGACACTAAAACCTTATTGACAGATAGATTTCAGTCACGTCTGGCTGAAGACGAAAAAATTTAGCGCTAGTAGGGCGGTAACCCATGTAAATTTGTTGTAATTTCTGTTTTCATATTTTGTGTATACATGTTGTAGAGTTTTAAATTTTGTTTGTTATTGTTGTAGGTAAAAGCACAAACGGAGTATTTTAAGATAGAAGGAATGGTATTTAACAATCACAAAGAAGATAGCTAATTTATTTGTGATGGTTGAGTAAAGAATGAATTCTTAAGATATATCATAATGTATTTATATACCAAACAAGTGGCGTATTACGTACACAATTCTGTTGCCTTAATAATTATTTTGATTTGCTTTTCTTTTGTTATTTTTTTCGTCGACAAGATCTAAACATTTTGAATTTTCATGATTTATTTTAACGTTCATCTAACAATTGTCATTTGGCAAATACTAGTGCTATTATTACTCACCCATTTTCAGGTTCTATAAATTCAGCTCTACATTTCTCTCTTCGACATATCCAGATATACATCAAAATAAGAGAGAGAAAATTGAAGTAACTTCACAGCAGCGATTGAAGCGAATTCGTGTTTTCTGTGGATCCAATTTTGGTAATAAACCAGAATTCATTGAGGCTGTAAAGGAATTGGGGAGAGTCATAGCAGTACGAAATATGCACCTAGTATATAGAGGTGGAAATCTTGGATTGATGGGAAGCATTTCAAAAACCGTTCAGGAAGGTGGCGGTCATGTTTTGAGAATCATTTCAAAACCTTTGGCGGGCGAACAATTAATTGGACCAACAAATGGAGATGAACGCATCGTATCGGCTATGTCTGAACAACTCCATGAAATGATCAATACTGCGGATGCGTTTATTGCGTTACCAGGTGGGCTTCGAACGATTGAAGAAGTATTCACAGTAGCATCATGGGCGCACTTGAACATTCATTAGAAGCCCATTGGATTACTCAATATTGAACATTTTTTTTATTTTCTGTTTGTATTTCTTGCGGAATCCAAAAGACATGAGTTCATCACAAAATCAGTACAAGATATTTTCCTGATTACGGCAAAGGCCGAAGAATTAATTGACCAAATCTTAGCCTTTGAACCAAAACTCAACCCTATTCTTTCCAAGTTAAATTGCTCAGATAGCGATCATGGTAAGAAGCGTATATTGGACATAAATCTTAATCGGTAAACTTTTCGTAGAATTTCATTTAACCAGGTACTATCTTCTAAACTCATCTTCTACTATTTTAGACATTGGGGAAAATGTCTCATTTAGGTTTGTGGGAGGGGAATAGTTTGTAACATCCCGCCTAGGCCAGGATGCTACCGGCAGGAGACAGGCTAACCCTACCTCCATAAGCCTTTTATTCTAATGAAATTTCGGCTTGATGTATGCAGAACATCATGCAACCTGGTGTAGGAATTTCATTTTTGCATATCAGCCCGATGACGAGTCTCGTATGGAGACACTACCTCCTTAGTTGTGAAAGCCGCGAGAAACGGACGTCGGAAGGGCAAAGTTGGAAATTAGCATTTGGTCAGATTTAACACGCTTGTTTCGCTTCGGGTTCGCTTATTGGACCTCTATTTTAAAACACACCAAACCCATTAAGTCACATCCAAAAATAATTAAAACATTTAAAATACATGTCATTAATTAAATTAAAACAAATTAAATTAAACTTAAACTTAAATTAAATTAAATTAAATCACATTCACAAATTAAAAACTTAAATTAAATTAAATTAAAACACATGTCACAAATTAAATCACCTTCCTAAATTAAAATTAAATCCCTTTCCTAAACTACATATGTCACCTTCCAAAACTAAAGAAATCATTTCCTTATAACAAACTAATTAAATTTTCCCCATCAATACATAATCTCCCTTTCCTACCCGAATAAGGATTTTTCCTTAAATTAAATTAAATTAAAAGATTTTTCCTTATCCAATACTAATTAAAAATATCTCCCATTAATACACAAATCATTATCCTCCTCAAATAAGGAAAGCCCTCATCTCTTTGCTTATAAAAAGAACCATTCACCACACATCTAAACCCCGGAGCTCATACACACAATATTCACACAAGAAACAACCTAGTGCATTCACGCCCAAGCTCTCCAAAATTCCTAGCATTCACGCCCAAGCCTTCAAGCAAGCCCTCCATTGCCGCCAAGATCAACACCATCAACACCATCAATAAATCCCTCTCCATTGCCGCCCAAATCAGCCCTCTAAACAATCCCCAAATCAGCCTCTAAACCACAACAAAACAGTACACAAATCAGCCCCAAAATACCCCAAAAACAGCAGCCCAAACTGCCCTATATACACGCCAAAAACAGCCCCAAAATAGCCCCAAACTGCACCTTTAAACCACAAAAAAATTGCACTCTAAAAAACCTTAAATCACCAAAAAACTGCACTTTAAATCTCCCTTTATTACCAAAAAAACTGCACTTTAAAACCACCGTAAAAACAGCAAAAACAGCAGCAAAAATAGTGAAAACAGCAGCCCAAAATAGCGAAACAGCGAGGAAAAAAGTTGGATTAGTGAACCGGAAGAGTTGCGGAGCATCTATCCTTCCGACGGTCGTGTAACGCGATTTCGAGAGACGGCAAAAGAGGTTAGACCTGAGGGCACCTTTTTATTTATTATCTTTCGTTTATTTTTTTTTATTTTAAAAATATTATCGCATGAGAGTCGTTTGAAGCATGATGTGATTGTTGGATGAGTGTAATATGTGTCCCTTTTGTGGTATATAGGATGGAAACCCGGAAGTAAATTCCGTAGCCGAATCCGAATGGACGGTAGTGCGGTTTGTAGTCGGGATAAAACACCACTTACCACTTAAGAGATACATATTTCATCTCATCCAAACTTGTATTTGAGCATGATGTAGTTAGTAGATTATTTGTTTATTATTTAAGCATGATTTAGCCTAGTTTATTGTTTATCTTTAAGCATGCTTATGTTATTTGTTTATGCATAATTTAGTCCTTTAATTTCGCATTAGTGATTTAGTTTGTGTTTATTTTGAAGTAATTATTTACTTGTTCTTTGCGTTGGGAGATTTAACATGCTCCTTGTGTGATAATGCTTGCCGTTGTAATGACTTACTTTCCAAGCATGCAAACTTATATTAGGAGTTACTTTGATGAATACAAACTAGATCTAAGTTACCTTTGTGCAAATATGTTGCATAGATTCGGTTAGTTTATTGCACAAATCATATCATTACAAGTGACATAAGTAAGGGACCATTTCGAACCCAACGGTTTGAGGTATTTCCTTGCAAGGGGTGAGTGCGGCCTTAAATCTTTGTCCCGATTCACACAGGGTGGCGAATCCATTATTCTCCGGTTTAGTCTCCCACGGGCTACTTCGTAATCCCAACTAGGCCGTGAGCCTAGAACAGTATGCGTCGCCCAAGTTCTGTGTTCTACACCTGGCTTATAGCCAGCACCATGAAACAACCTATTTAAATAACTCAATACACATGCAAACATTTTCAAGGCCTCATGCCTCAACTCAATGATCAAAATATAAATGCTTGGCCTCCGGCCAGAACTCGGAAATAAAACTATGTTATTACAACCTTTATACATGAATGACCAAAACAAAAGCATGTACAAAGGTCGTGAGGACCCATAACTCGACCCAGGATTCAATGACTTCCTTCACTGCAATTGGGGCGATCCACTGTCTTCAAAGCTTCCACAGAAAACTGCTGAATCAGTATGTCAGCTACTGACCTCCAAAACTAACAAACTATTTAGATGTGAGTCATAATGGCTCAGTAAGTAACCCTGCTCATATCTTGAGCATACAAATACATACAAAGTCTAAGTTATGTTTCTGTATTAACTTGAGTTGATTATGAAACCAACATTATCAAAGTTTGAAATAATCATATAACTCTTACCCGTTTTATTTCTATATTACTTGTTACCAGTCTTTCTAACTAAATAGCAAAGCACAAACTGTAATATCGGTCTTTTATCTATCTATAAACATACTTTAGCTTTTCTTTTCTATTTTCCTTTTACGAACATATTACTTAAGCTATAGTTTAAACAGTATTAAGTAATGACTTGCCGTTATAATGACTTACTTTCCAAGCATGCAAACATAGATTATGAGTTACTTTGATGAATACAAACTAGATCTAAGTTACCTTTGTGCAAATATGTTGCATAGATTCGGTTAGTTTATTGCTCAAATCATACCATTACAAGTGACATAAGTAAGGGACCATTTCGAACCCAACGGTTTGAGGTCTTCCCTTGCAAGGGGTGAGTGCGGCCTTAAATCTTTGTCCCGGTTCACACAGGGTGGCGAATCCATTATTCTCCGGTTAAGTCTCCCGCGGGCTACTCCGTACTCCCAACTAGGCCGTGAGCCTAGAACAGCATGCGTCGCCCAAGTTCTGTGTCCTACATCTGGCTTATAGCCAGCACCATGAAACAACCTGTTTAAATAACTTAATACAAATGCAAACATTATCAAGGCCTCATGCCTCAACTCAATGATGTGTGTTCGGTTGGATGCAAGATACGTTCAATCGGGCATACTTAGTTTGATGTTATTGAGTTTATCTTTTATGTATGGTTCAATCAAGCGCATGGGCTTAGTAAGTGGAATGAAAGATCCCTTATGGGGAGGGGTTGAAACCCGTTACCACGATGCTTTGCCGCGCCGGTTGATGTGTGTTCAGATTGGTTGTAAGATGTGTTCAATCGGGCATACTTGGTTGATATGATTGGTTCTATTCTTGTATGTGTGATGTGACGCGCATGGGCTTAGTATGTTGGTCTAAAGGTCCTCTCTTTGAGAGATCAAGAGCCCCAAAAGGCCACCTTTACGGCAGTACTTCGCCGCACCCTTTTATTTTGTATTTATGTATTGCGTCCCATTTCATGCATCAGGTCTGTTCCCGTTCGAACGCGTTTACGAACGCAACTCGAACGCGCAAGTGTTTTTGCCTTATCATGTGTCAGGTCTCATTTCCGTTCGAACGTGTTAACAAACGCCATACGAACGTGAGCATTCTGTCTCATTTCCGTTCGAACGCGTTAACAAACGCCATACGAACGTGAGCATTCTGTTTCATTTCCGTTCGAACGCGTTTACGAACGCTACTCGAACGTGAGCATTCTGTTTCATTTCCGTTCGAACGCGTTTACGAACGCTACACGAACGCGAACACACTGAACTGAGTCCTCTTCATTAGATTTCATGCATAGTTTTCCTAGTAGCTATCTCCACATGTATAAATACAAATATGTTAATGTATTGCCATTCATATGCTTATGTCATGATAACATTTGAGTATTATTTCTTGCGGTATATCGGATGGAAACCCAGACGTAAATTCGTAGCCGATTCCGAATGGACGGTAGTGCGGTCTGTACTTGGGATACAATTCCACGTACCGCTTGGAAAAGTGCCCATATGTGTGCTTGTATGGTTAATATGTGTGCTTGTATGGTTAACATGTGTGCTTGTGTTTTCCTGAATGTAATATGCAAATGAAGTTGTATGTTCGTTGCTATTTTGATATATGTTAAGCATGCAATTTTAAACGTGAGATATATGTGAAATGTGTACATAAGTTTTATCTTGAATATGAGAATTTAGAAGCATGATACTCTTGGAAATAAGTGTTACTTAAGCTTGATTAAATTATTACATAAATCCTTTCATTACAAGTGACATAAGTAAGGGACCATTCCGAACCCAACGGTTTGAGGTCTTCCCTTGCGAGGGGTGAGTGCGGCCTTAAATCTTTATCCCGGTTCACACCGGGTGGCGACTCCATGTTATTTAGTACTTCCCAAACTAGGCCGCGAGCCTAGGAACGGCGTCGCCCAGGTTTCCTGTGTTCCCAAACCATCTCTTAAATCTGTTTTCTTAAAACTGTATACTAAAATCTGGCTTTTGAAAACTATATACTGAAAATCTAAAAGCCGTATATAATCTAACATCTGAAAGCTGAAAATCTGAAAATCTGAAAACTTCTCTACGTCCAGGAAACCGACTCAACTGGACGTCTCTCTACACCCAGGAAAATGACTCAACTGGGTGTGCTCTATGCCAACGGGGCATCTCTGAAACTGGTGGTGCCCTACAACCAGGAAAATGACTCGACTGAACGTAGAACCCCATGTCCAGGAAAACGATTCAACTGTACATAACCACCACTAGAGTACAGGTACACGAACCTAAGCCGTCATCCTGACTCTCCACATGTGCACATATCTCTGAATCTGTCAATTCCAACTATATCTTTGTAATAGTTACATACTGGGGTGAGTTCTTACCTCATGCCCCGAAAACATAAAACTGCGAACAAACTTTTAAAAAAACATAAATTAAATCTCAAAACTGCCAGAAACTTTTCTAAAATACTTTCTTTCAAAAGCATCTATAACTATATACAACTTTATTATATTACTACTTTCGAACAACGATAAATTTCTTAAGTATTCGAAGCATGAGTTAATTACTTGGTTTACGGCCACTCCTAACCTGGATCCGATCTGTCAAAATAAGTAACAAAAGACTGTCAGAACTGCTATTTGCGGAACTTTTAACTTATCTATGTAAACTTCCGGACTTTTCCGGAACACACGAATCCTCACCGACTCTACGGTTTAAGCTTTATTACTATAATATGCCTTTGTATACAATTCTGAACTAACTAGATGACTTAAATTCTCATTTTATGCATTTGCGACAAAACTTGCGGAAAATTTTCCGCAAACGCTGCGGAAGGGTCTCGAACCCTCCAAACTAATCCGCAATTACTCAATTACCCTCGCAAATGCCATATTTATATCTCAACTAAGGCTATGGTCATCTAAGCTCAATCGCGGGGGAAACTCCGTTTTATCGGAAACTCACAAATTCTACTGGATTGATCAAATCTAATCAGTTTCTCCCTAAATTCTATCACATTTATCGTTTTAACATATTAAAACATATCCAATTCATTCCATGCTAATTCGCTACACTACGGAACTACTGGAAACATCCGAACATAAAACTGTAAACTTTAAAATAACAAATTCTAAACGGAGAGTCGTACCGAAATTCTGAGGCCATATTCGTACTCCCAACTGCCATACGAACGCGCTGGTGCGATCGGAATTCCGATCGGAGTTACTGTTCATCACGAGTTACTATTCACATGTCACTTCTTTCCTCGTTTCATATGCAATCGGCCGCCGATCGGCGAAAGTGATTCTGCATACTCGTAGTACTCCCCGAGGGCTTCGATTTGGTAGGTGGCATGGCTCGTGAAAAAAGCGACGAGCCAGAAATACGAGACCCATTAAGCGACTTATTTTCCCTTCCTGCCACCATTCTGCTCGCCGTTGGCGTCGGCGTCGGCCACCATCGCGATCGTCGTCACCAAATGATTCTGATACCGCCGATGCACCGGCCAAGCGCTGGCCAGACCTCCGACGGCGTCCCTCTCCCTCTCTCGTGTGCGTGGCCTGTATCTCTTCTTTCTTTTTTCTTTTTTTTTCCACTCCTTTATTTTTCTGTAAATGATTTTAATAAATAATAATAATAATGACACAAATATCATTAATCCGAAAATGACCAAAATGACCTCACTAGGAAGGGTATTTTTGAAAATCAGCCATTTCGAAGCCCTTCTAACGTAATTTTTGAAAAGTGGTCAACACTAAAGTTGTTCGTCTCGGAAAAACGAGTCTGATGGTTCAAGAACCAACTTGATCGGAGGTCGTTTGCTGATTTCATGACCAAAAATGTAAACTTTACGCTATATTAAATATCGCGTAACTGATTCCTTGAGACGACGCGTCTTCTGATGCGACAACTCTTCACTTTATATTATTCCGACGCATATGATGTCACTTGAATTCTTATTCTTCATTTTCATCTTGTTCCCGAGACTATAACGTCATTCTGGGAATCCTCTAGAACAGTTCCGAAAATCTGGGATGTTACATAGTTAATATTATTTTGTTTTTTTTATTTTGTTATTTTTAGTCTAAAATTTTTCCAAAATACAAAAATATTGAAAAATTTTCAAAAATTAAAAAAATATTTTAAGTTTTTGTGTTTTTTTTTACTAAAAATGTGAAATTGGTGAGAGATAGCTGTGTAAAGAGTTCCTACTCCTGATACGTATTTCAACCCATTTTTGAAACAAGTTAATTTTTTTTTATTTCCTTTTGAATTATTTAATTTGTAAATTCTCCATAAAACTGACTAAAATGAATCTTCATATGCTCAGTTGGCAGATATTATCAACATGCATGGTAACACACGGACATGAGCTGTAATTAAAAAGTTTGTAATATTCAGTGCTCTAGTTTAATTGGAGGAAACATCTATAAACGGCAATGGGATAAAAAAATGTGAAAAAAAAATGTCTAAGATCCTAGTTATTATGTCTGTAATGGTGTCTTAACACCTAGTGCCCTAAAGCCAACTAGTTTGGGAGTCACTGGCCCAAAGCTCGTTACATGGATCAAAGATGTTGCAAAATATATTTATATCTGAAGTCAGAGTAATTAAGTCTGTAGGGGTGTCTTAACACCTGGTGCCCTAAAGCCAACTAGTTTGGGATACACGTGTAACACACTCACTTTTTAAACACACTTATTTAATACACATTTTAAAAAAACTTATAGACGATCGAAGGTTGTATAAGAAATATAGAGAGTTGATAGTCGAGCAATGAGAAATAATGATAAGGTCAAGTTGGACAAGTGGAATAGAGAAATATCAAGTATAGGTATGAGATATTAGAATCCTCAGTGAGAGCCAATAAATTAGTTACTAAGAATCGGCTCAAGTTAAGGAATCAAGGGGCATAAGTGAAGGTCTAGAAGGAAGAAATCTTTGAGATAAGGAGTATGAGGTACAACGAAGGAACAAAAGGACAGTAGTCAAAAGTACTCAGTAGCAATATTACAAAATGAGGACTTAAGAAATGGAAATGAGGAAGATCTAGTAGTCAACAAAGGTTGGAGACAAAGAGAAAAAGTTAGTAGCATCTTTAGATATTCGTAAAGTTAAGGAAATCACGAGTTAGGCACCAGAGAGGATTCGAGGACGAATCTTATTTAAGGGGGGAGAATTTGTAATGACCGGTAGTTTTTACTACTACCTATAGCAATACTGCTACGTACGAGATGAATGCACGTAAAATAAATTATGTTGAGACTCAAATATCATCATGAGATAACTTTGGGGATGATCGGTAAATTTCTTGAAGTCACGAGACGGGATTGTACCGTGTTTATTTTGGATCGCCATAGTATTTTGGGCGTAACAATTTCATACGATCTCCAATTTTATGAATTTTTATCGTCGTATCGAATTTTCAAACTTGGCCGCACTGTAGTGAATTACTGATTCTGTGGTAACAGAACAAGGTATAAAGAAAACTTTATAATTTGTGTTCTAGAAGTCAGAATTTATTTCCGTAAAATTTTGGGTACTCTTGACACATAAGGGAGTAACATATCCAAAAATTAGAATTTTTGTACTTAAGACGCTAATGTAGAAAAATCTCCAAATTCAACCGATCGTCAGTAAAGTCAGCAGCTGTGACCTGATGAACTAGGCTCTATTTTTTATTTTTAAAAAGAGTTTCGGGTGTCCAAACGATGAGCCGTCAACGCTAAAATAAACTAGACACATATGAGCCCAAATATAAAAAAATTAGAATTATTAGACTTAATAAGAATTTTTGGCAGAGTTTCGAAGTGGAGTAATCAGTAGGGACTGATCTAATTCTGTCTGTGCTGAACAGCTGATAGAAATCAGTTTTCTTATGGAGTTCGAGAATTGAAATTAGGATCCATAAAATTTTGGGTAAGGTAGACTCATAGCTGATTCATCCATAAAAATTTCAAGTCCAAATTCCTTACCAATTGCTCCCAGCAAAATTCCAAGTCTAACCCAAAAACATGGAAAATTTTGGTTCATATATTCTTATAAGTTCATTAAATATTTCTTTGGTCTAACAATCCCTTTATTCTTATAGATCACAAGTCATCAATATATGTTTAAAGATCATGTTTTAATTACATGCTCTTGTATGTAAATTAAGTATATTTATTTATTTTTCAATCACAATTTACTTGTGTGTGTGGTATTGTCGGAAGTGGTAAGAATTATATGATATTATGGATTTAGTATATAATAAAGTAAGGCTAGAGTAGAAAGAAGCATGAGAAATGCATATGCATATGTGTATGTTAAGATTTTCGATAGTTGAGCAAAAGTTAAGAATGTTTTCAAAGATTCAAAATATTTTAAAGAAAAGTTTCAGAATGCCTTTGAAAAAAATGTATTTTAGAAAATATATATATATTTTTTTACAGCTTTGAGATTTAAGCCTGAGTTTTATGTTTTCGGGGCATGCGGGAAAAAAACTCCTCCCAGTATGTAACTTGAGACACTGATGGAATTGACAGATTTATATACATGTGCACATATGGAGGACTAGGGGGACGCCCCTAGATCCTCAGTGCTCAGATGGTACATTTCTGGACGGAGATGCGGAGATACGCCTACAAGCATATATGTGCCTACGGGCGGAGATGCGCCTACGGACGGAGATGAGCCTATGGGCGGAGATGCACAACTCAGCTTTTGATTTTTAGAAAAAGGATTTCAGACTTTAGTTTTCAGAAAAAAGAGTTTTCAGGAAATGTTTTCAGAAATGGGTTTTCATAAGGAAGTTTTAGAAAGATTTTTAAAATGTATATTTTTCTAAGACCATGCCATACTAGGATTGAGCATAAATTACTAATAAGTATGTAAATCATATCGTCCGGATATCATTTGAAAAGCATATAGTTGGCACAAATGCATAATTACATGATTGCATTGATATGTATATGGTTGATATTTGTGAGAGTCATGTTTATATAGAGGTAATACTTTGTAAAATATTTATGCATGATAGCATGATTTTATTTAAATGTATATATATCACTGACGATTGTATGAGTTGTATGCTTACTTAGAAAGAACCTGTTGTAAGGATGCTAGAACATGAAGATATGATAACATATGCATGTATACATGGATGGTTATAGTGTATTAAATGTTTGACAGAAATAATATCTTAGTATAACCGATTTGATGATACTGCAAAACTATAAGAGTAGGAAAGTTATTATAATTGTCTAATCTTGTCTAGTACAAAGTATGTAAGAAGGTAGAGAGAAATTAGAGTAGCGTAGCGGAAGCATGATAGTTTTAATGTGATTATTAGTAATATAAAGGTCTGATTTATATCATATGGATGTTTGTGAAAAATAGCAAACAAAAGTTAAAGATTATGTGTAATCAAATAAAAGGAAAACAGTAACAAGTAATATGTTTGTAAAATGAAGAAGGATTATATAACTAGTTTAGGTTCATTATAAATATATTTGCATGATCACATAGACATCCCATATTATTATGGAAACTGGAATCAGACTATGCATGTGTTTGATGCTCAAGGAATGAGGATAGTTACTTACTGAGTCTTATGACTCACTATACTACAATATTTGAGTTTTGCAGGTTGGCGATTTGAATGGTCATCTATGGATTTTAGAGTTACAGAGCAGCCGGATTGCAGCGTTGCAGTTAGCCAGTCACCAGGTCTTGGGAGTATCAGAGTCAAGTTGTATAAATGTAGTTGTAAAAAGTATAAGTCTGTATTGGTTAAATTGTAAAAGTTTTATTTATACGTATTTTTGGGCTTGGAGCCCAGTTGGTTTATGACTTGAGTAGATTATTTAGTGTTAAACTGTATGTTGGGCCCAATAGGTTGTATTGTGGTGCTAGACCTTGATCCAGGTTGCATGACTTTAAGCAGAGGTCATGCCAAAATTTCATCAGAGTCAGAGGCTTATGGAAGTGGAATTTGCCTGTCTCCTGCCGGTAGCATCCTGGCTTAGACGGGTTGTAACAGAGATGGTATCAGAGCATCGGTTTATAGAGTGTCGGTGACTGCAGCTGCTGGCTATTCGACTATCTCAATAAGTATGTGTTTGTTTGGACCATATAGGTCTTTGTTTGATGATTGGTTTCCAGTCTTTGCTTGTTATTGGTTTCAGTATGCCCGGGTCAGGATTCAAGGATGAATCCTATATAAGGAGGGGTGAAACATCTCGGGTTATTATAGCGAGTTGTAGGAATTATATTTTTCCTGCGCGAGGCCGCGTCCAAACACGAGGTCCATTTTTATTTTAAAATATGGAATTTTTCACGAGACTGGTTATAAGATAATAATAATTTAACTTGAAGGATTTGATTGTAAATTACCAACTAGAATAAATGGGTTTAGATATTTCTTGTACATTCATACATGTGTAACACACTCACATTTTAAATACACTTATTTAATACACATTTTAAAAGAAGCTTATAGATGATCGAAGGTTGTATAAGAAATATAGAGAGCCGATAGTCGAGTAATGAGAAATAATGATAAGGTAAAGTTGGACAAGTGGAATAGAGAAATATCATGTATAGGTATGAGATATTAGAATCCTCGGTGAGAGCCAATATACTAGTTATTAAAAGTTAGCTCAAGTTAAGGAATCAAGGGGCATAAGTGAAGGTCTAGAAGAAAGAAATCTTAGAGATCAGGAGTATGAGGTACAGCGAAGGAACAAAAGGACAGTAGTCAAAAGTACTCAATAGAAGTATTACAAAATGAGGACTTAAGAAATAGAAATGAGGAAGATCTAGCAGTCAACAGAGGTTGGAGACAAAGATATAAAGTTAGTAGCATCTTTAGATATTCGCGAAGTTTAGGAGATCACGAGTTAGACGCCAGAGAGGATTCGAGGACGAATCCTATTTAATTGGGGGAAAATTTGCAACGACCGGTAATTTTTACTACTAACTATAGCAATAATGCTATGTACGGGATAAAGGCACGTAAAATAAATTATGTTGAGACACAAATATCTTCATGAGATGACTTTAGGGACTATCGGTAAATTTCTTGAAGTCACGGGACGGGATTGTACCGTCTTTCTTTTGGACCGACCATAGTATTTTGGGTGTAACGTTACCATACGATCTCCGATTTTTATGAATTTTATATCGTCGAAAAGCTGAGATCGAGATGTACAATTTTCACGTTAAACTTTCTTCCAAATTTAGACCAGAACCAGGTCCAAAACGCAACTCAAAATATGGGTGAATAGTAACTTCGTGGCTAAATGGAGAAATCTTCAATTTTCTACTCTTTTCCTCAACTTTCCAAATAACAATTGGGTCCACTATAAAAAGGGCCACTATTCTCTATCCTCAAGAGGGAAATGAAAAACGAAATAGAGGAGAAATGGAGCCACTGCCGAGAGGAGAAGAGGAAAAGAGAAAAGGTAGAGAAAGGAGAAGAAGGAAGATGAAGAAGAAGAAAGAAAAGAGAATGGAAGGCAAGAAGAAAAACATGAGCATCCATTGGAAGCATGGAGTGATCAATAGAGACTGATCTTATTCTGTCCCTACTAAACAGCTGGTAGAAATCAGTTTGCTTACGAAGTTCGGGAATCGAAATCAGATCCGTAAAATTTAGGGTAAAGTAGACTCATATCGGATTCATCCATAAAAATTTCAAGTCCAAATTCCTTACCAATTGCTCCCACCAAAATTCCAAGTCTGACCCAAAAACCTAGAAAATTCTGGTTCATATATTCTTATAAGTTCATTAAATATTTCTTTGGTCTAACAATCCCTTTATTCTTATAGATCACAAGTCATCAATATATGTTTTAAGATCATGTTTTACTTATATGCTCTTGTATGTAAATTAAGTATATTTATTTATTTTTCAATCAAAATTTACTTGTGTGTATGGTAATTTTGGAAATGGTAAGGATTATATGATATTATGGACTTAGGATATAATAAAGTATGGCTAGAGTAGAAAGAAGCATGAGAAATGCATATGCATATGTGTATGTTAAGATTTTCTGCAGTTGAGAAAAAGTTAAGAATGTTTTCAAAGATTCAAAATGTTTTAAAGAAAAATTTCAGAATGCCTTCGAAAGAAATGTATTTCAGAAAAATATTTTTATTATAGTTTTGAGATTTAAGCATGAGTTTTATGTTTTCGAGGCATAAGGAAAAAAAACTCATCCCAGTATGTAACTTGAGACACAGATGGAATTGACGGATTTATATACATGTGCACATGTGGAGGACTGGGGGGACGCCCCTAGATCCTCAACGCTCAGATGGTACATTTCTGGGTAGAGATACACCTACGGGCGGAGATGCGCGTACGGGCGGAGATGCACCTACGGGCGGAGGTGTGCCTACGGCGGAGATGCGCCTACGGGCGGAGATGCGCCTACGAGAGGAGATGCACAACTCAAATTCCAATTTTTAGAAAAAGGATTTCATATTTCAGTTTTCAGAAAAAGATTTTTCAGGAAACTTTTTCAGAAACGAGTTTTTAGAAGGAAGTTTTAGAAAGATTTTAAAAAAGTATATTTTTCTAAGACCATGGCATACTAGGATAAAGCATAAATCGCTATTATGCATGTAAATCATATCGTCCGGATATCATTTGAAAAGCATATAGTTGGCACTAAATGTATAATTGCATGATTGCATTGATATGTATATGGTTGATATTTGTGAGAGTCATGTTTATATAGAGGTAATACTTTGTAAAATACTTATGCATGATAACATGATTTCATTTCAATGTATAAAATAAGGATGCTAGAACATGATGATATGATAACATATGCATGACGATTGTATGAGTTGTATGCTTACTTAGAAAGAACCTGTTGTAAGGATGCTAGAACATGATGATATGATAACATATGCATGTATACATGGTTGGTTATAGTGGATTAAATGTTTGACAGAAATAATATCTTAGTGTAACTGATTTGATGATATTGGAAAACAGTAAGAGTTGGAAAGTTATTATAATTGTCTAATCTAGTCTAGTACAAAGTATGTAAGAAGGTTAAGAGAAGTTAGAGTAGCGTAGCAGAAGCATGATGGTTTTAATGTGATTATTAGTAATATGAAGGTCTGATGTATATCATATGGATGTTTATGAAAAATAGCAAACATAAGTTACAGATTATGTGTGATCAAATAAAAGGAACACAGTAACAAGTAATATGTTTGTAAAATGAAGAAGGATTATATAACTAGTTTAGGTTCAGTATAAATATTTTTGCATGATCACATAGACATCCCATAGTATTATGGAATCTGAAATTAGACTATGCAATAGTTACTTACAGAGTCTTATGACTCACTATACTGCAATGCTTGAGTTTTGCAGGTTGGCGACCTGAACAGTCAGATATGGATTTCAGAGTTGCAGAGCAGCAGGATAGCAGCGTTGCAGTCAACCAGTCACCAGGTCTTGGGAGTATTAGAGTCAAGTTGTATAAGTGTATTTGTAAAAAGTATAAGTCTTTATTTGTTAAATTGTAAAAGTTTTATTTATACGTATTTTTGGGCATGGAGGCCAGTTGGTTTATGACTTGAGTTGATTATTTAGTGTTAAACTGTATGTTGGGCCCAATAGGTTGTGTTGTGGTGCAGAACCTTCATCCAGGTTGCATGACTTTAAGCAGAGGTCATGCCGTAATTTCATCAGAGTCAGAGGCTTATGGAGGCAGAATTAGCCTGTCTCCTGCTCGTAGCATCCTGGCTTAGGCGGGATGTTACAACATGAAACAAACTATATCAATCAAGGTCACTGGGTCTGACAGGAAAAAAGTTTCTTGAAAATTAGAGTACTCCAAAAAAGGTTTCAGACGCTGTCCATTTACTTTAAATACATCACAATTCCTATGATTCTCAATGTTGATAACCCCGTATAGGTAAACGTGTTTCAAAATAAATGGGCCACTCCATTTGGATATTACCTTTCCAAGAAATTAATAAAGACGAGAATTATAAATCAAAACCTTTTGACCAACTTCAAATATTTTTCGTGAAATTCGACTATCATGAAAGGCTTTAGTTTTAGCTTTAAGAATTTTCTTATTCTCATAATAATCATTTCTTAACTCTGCAAGTTCATTTAGTTGCAATTTACGTTCATGACAAGGCATACGATATGGAACAAAGTCTTCATGATTCAAACAAATCCGCGATGGACAAAGGTCTTGACTTTGGCCAACAAACCAGTGCCAATCTTTGATCTTGAGAATGAATCATTCAATAGAAGGAAAGCACTTAATATTTATTGAGGGTTTTTCGCGTAATTGGCTACCAATTAATTATCTTTGATTAGGTCTCAGCATACACCCTTAAGCATGCATTCTAAAAGCATTATAAGGCGCGATAAATAAATTAATAATGATATACGGTGGATATATAATACATTTTGTTCCTAGAACAAATCTATCCCTTTCCTCTCTCCCGCTAGAACTACTATTCATACTTCTACCCAATTACATAACACTTCTAAAGAAACCTCATTTACATTGAGGGGAATAGGTGAGAGAGAGAAATACAAAGAGTCCAGAGATAAAGGCTGGACAGGCAGGTCCAATTTAATAAATTCTAAATTTATTACAATAATTTCCAAAATTACCCTCACCCATCTAATATCCATCTGATATACATTATTCATACATCACATCCATGTATTCACACAAAGCATGTTATCAATCAATCTAATCCAATTAATTAATCTTTAATTAATGACCATCCAATATTCAAAAAATAATTTGATTTGCGCGAGTCCAACTCGTTTAAGAATAAGTACTCAAAGTGCGAATTCTTGAATTGGATCGCACTACAATATCAAATCCAATTTAATTTATATTCAATACAAATTCTATATTTAATTCCAAATTAAACATTTACACTTTTACCGTGCCTTTGCGACTAAGATTCCAAATCTCATCTTAACTAGTCTCAAAACCCAATTAACATCCAATGTCATTTAATTAAAGTCCAATGGGCTTTCAATTAATTTCTTAAGGCATGGGCTTTGGTCAATATTGGTCAAACCCAAATATCAAGGCCCAATTAACAAATCACCATATTTGCTAAGAAATCAATTTAGGCCCATTAGGCCCAATTAAATATATAAAGGCCCATTAATCATATTTGGACTTTATGGAAATGGTTTTAGGCCCAATTGGATCCAACCAATTCTCCTAAACCAAACTTGGCCCAACCAAGCCCATTAAGCCCAAATACAATATTTTTAGCCCAATTCCAAATTAAGCCCAACTAATTAAATTCTAAAATTCCAAATTTCACAATTTAATTAATTAAAGTGTATTAGCCATAATTAATTAGTTAAATTAATATTTCCAAAACACCAATTACACTAATTAATCATACTTTATATTTATCAATTCATGTCCAACATAATTGAAGCAAAATCAATTCCAACAAATTAATTGGAATATAGGGATTTTTTGCCCAATTTGTTCACGGTAATTTAGGGATTTTATATTCGATTTCGATTTCAATCAAATTAAATCATAAATCAATATATCCCATGTCTTTTAAACTCATCCAATGATTCAAAAAAAAATCACCATGACTAGGGCACTTTCTATTCGGCCAAGCCTATTAATTTGGGGAAAATTAATCCAATTATTTTTTCTTCAAATTGATCATGCACAACTCAAAGTTAACATATTATAAGTATGCTCAAACAAAAAATTTGAAAAAATCATGCTCAAATCACAAAATACACAAATTAAAGTTAAGAACCCTAATTTCAATTTCATGCTTAACCTGGCTCTGATACCATTGTTGGGTTTTCTAGGTCAAACCAAGATGAAATTAAAGCAATGAAATGTGTGAATACAACAAAAGTAAAGTAGCGGAAATACTCACTTTGATCGGTTTTTGGATGAGATGAACACAAAAAAATCTGCTCCAAGCTATTCCTCCTTGTGTGATTCGGCCAAGCCCCTTTGCTTTGATCTTCAAGCTCCAAGCTTTGTGAATGATTTCATGCTCAAGGGTTGGTTTCCCTATCACCTTTGTAAGATTCTTTGATGTGCTAGCAATGGAGATTTTTGCCACAAAAATCACTTCTTCTTGCTTTAATTTTCTGCCAAAGAAGAAAAATTGGGAAAAAGTTTCGGTTCCAAAAACCGTGAGAGGGAGAGAGAGTGCAAGACTTGTGTATTTTTTGTTTTCTAAAATACAATACACTTATCAAAAGTCAAAGCCAAAAATTTGGTATATCATTTTCTAAAAAGAATAATGCAAATTGGAAGGAAAAAAACAATTAAGGCTTCCAACCACTCCCATCATGAATAGTGACTGGATGTCAATCACAAAAAAAATGACTTGACTTCCATCACTAAAGTGATTGGCGATGTGACTTGTGGGCCCCACTTAAATTCAAAATCCGAGTGGGCCCGCAAACACTCCCGGACTCGGATTCGTTAATTCTAAATTAACGAATTTTCCATTGCGACGTAATTAAATCAAATTTAATTAAATAATTATGCCTAGCAAAATTACTATTGACGTCGCTAACGAATTAATTCTAAATTAATTCGTTTGCCCGAATTAAAATCCAATTTTAATTCCACGTCTAAATCTAATTTCATTTAATATATCGAATATCTTATTTTATTGATTAATTTCAAATTAATTGTTCCCTCTCTCTTAATAGAATTTTATCCCAGATTAATTATGTTCGAATCATACGTCATCGGTGAATCTTCGGGAAGCGACCCATGAGATCCCTGGATATGTTGGCAGCAAATCCGGTCGTCGGACTATCCGAACACGTACGTACCTAGTATTACGTTTTTACCAATTTGCGAGACATGGTTGGCTTCTAGTTAAGCACCGTGCCTACCTAATTCTCCAGAAATATTCTTAAAGGAATATATAATCTATGTCAGGCGCAGTATACATAGTATTGCGTATTACGATCCAGTATCTGATGTCATATACTAGGCCAGAGGCTGGAATTGTGTCTGCCCCGTACGAAGCATATGTCGGATCTCTGGTAACTAGTCTCTATAATCGGATAAACATGACCTAGTCATATTATCCCGATGATTGCAGTACTTAAGAGTACTAGTCCCGTATCCTACGTGATCATCATCTCCATATGACTGAAGTGATACTTCCATCTTGACATCACACCCAATGCACTACGATTCTCAATATACCCAGAAGAGACGTACTGAAGTGGAACTCACTTGGAGGGTTAGGCCAAGCAAACCCCTCGCAACGGACAGAACCCCAAGAACCGCGAATTTGATTTTGTAGGAACAAAACTCTTCCAAGGCCACAAAGAACTTGTCTTTTAGAACCCTTAAGATGATTCCTTGAAGTGTTCTGCTAGTACGGAGATGCCACTAAGGTTGCCACGCCTTAGATAAGTCGATTACATGAAATAAGGGAATCCATCCCTTAAGCAATTTAGGCAATAGCCAAGACTTCAAAATGAAGATGAAATTCGAAATTTGGTGATTAGCTTCTCATTAAGATGAAATGAGTTTAAATAGTACAATGAAAGAAACCCTAATGGGTGCAAAATGACCAAAACACCCTAAGTTGCTAACTAATGGCTATTAAATGGCCATGCCCTTAATAGAAATTTGATAACAAACACAAAGTCAAAAGACACAAAGACTTAATCAATAACAAACAAAGACTTAATAAATAACTTTGCCAAAAAAGTCTAAAGTAAAAACACAAAATCATAAAAAGTCAACAAATGTGGAAAACTTTTCCAAATTTGTCTAAAGTTGTTTCCTCACCGAAAGTCCTCCAAATTCGTGGCTTTCATGTATAAAGGCATAATGATGAGTCATAAATTCCAATAAGTCTTATCTTGGCCGAATATTTAGTGTCGGGCTTGAATCGGCTTGATCTGTTAAAAATATACTCAGCTTCAAGATTGTAGGTGCATTATTCTGGTATGACTTGGGTAAAGTGAAATAGCTTTGGACCCACTCCATTAAAGCCCTCATATGACGCCAATATGCCCCGGAGTTGTCTATCACACTCGACCATGGCATTTTGCGCTAGCCCTGCCATTGCGTCTCTGGTCTTCTTAGCTTTTTGGCGTGTGATTGGACCTATTGGCAATTACAAAGGATCTAATGTTCCTTGAGTTGTTGGATTCATGTCATTTGTTCCTTGAGTTGCTGGATTCATGTCACATACACAGAACCTGTTAAAGCCCCGGACGACCAAAACCAAAGTACATTAATTCTCGCAAGTATTAGCGATGCAAGTCTCAGGTTAAGACCAAATACACCTACCCTGATTCGGACTTCCATAGACACATAGTCATACTACCAATGGAATTCCGAGGGGTCTATCCAAAGCGAAGCTGTTTCCGTACTATCAGTAAACACAACCTCCTATTACACTTGCATGAGTATCCTATACCCAAATATATGAGAACTATGTCATTATGCTCCCATAACACGCACAAGTGCAATACCAGTCTATTCCGCATTATCGATGTCCAATCTCGATAATACTACGACTAGGGATGTTTTAATGATTAAACCTTAGTGGATTAATATTGTCTCATATCTTATTAATACGGAACTAATCATATAGACTTTTATCATTTATATATCCCGGTAATCCAATTACAAATGATAAAAGAGCAATTTCCTTTGTCACATAGTTAATTTGTACAACAACACCATGTTCTGTGCAAATAGTGATGCTATGGGTCATAATTGTCCAACAATTTATCCAATGCAAATATTACTGCAAGTAGTTCTTTTCTGTGGAAGTGTAATTTAGTCATGCACTATTTAATGTTCTACTAGCGTAATATATCACATGCGCTTACCTTCCTTTCTCTGCCCTAGAACTGCACCAACTTCATAATCACTAGCATTACATATTAGCTTAAAGGGCAAGGACCAATCTGGGAATTGCATAATAGGAGCAGATGTAAAAAGACTAATAATTTTTTTGAATGATTTTTGACATTCTTTTGTCCATTCAAATGTTGCATCTTTTAATAGGAGGTTACATAAGGGTCCGAATATGGTACTAAAGTCTTTAATGAACCTCCTATAAAATCCAGCATGTCCTATAAAAGATTGAATGTCCCTGACTGTTTTTGGTGATGGTAATTTAGAAATGACCTATATTTTTGCTTTATCAACCTTAATATCTTTAGATGACACAACTTTTCCCAAAACAATTCCTGAATTAGCGATGAAATGGTATTTTTCCCAATTTAACACAATTTATTTTTCTACACATATTTTCAAAACATTTTCCAAATTAGTCAAACAATTATCAAATTAATTTCCAAAGACAGTTATGTCATCCATAAATACCTCTAAACAGTGTTCAACCATGTCACAAAATATGCTCAACATGCAGCGTTGGAATATTGCAGACGCATTATAAAGTCCAAAGGGCATTTTCGAAATGCAAATATTCCAAAGGGGCAAGTGAATGTGGTCTTTTCCTAGTCTTCTAAAGCAATGTGTGTAATGACTTGAATTTCGTAACTTGACTTGGGGTATTAATTCGGTGACTATGATTAAATTTTTCCAAGAGTAGTGAATAAATTTAGAGATAGCATAAGGGTAGGATTTTAGTAACAGTGTTTATAGTATTTGGGATAAATTATTGGATCCGGTAGGAATTATAAGAGTTGGGTCAATACTATTATAATTATTTGTACCTAGACTTGCGAACATTTGTTTATGAGGCTTGACACATCACAAACAAATGTCTATTATGCATGATTTTAATATATAGAAAGAAAAGAAAAGAAAACACCATTTGCCAAACCTCATTTACAAGTGTTTAGCATGCATGTATTTTGTAAGAAAAATAAAATAAAATATACATAAGAAAAGAAGAACCCATAACCCACGTTGGTTTTTCTTCTTTCATTATTTTCCCTTCTTCCCTCCCTAACAAAAATAACTCCCAACCTATTCTCTCCAGAAAATGTTCCACATAACCTACCAAATCTAGGGCTCCAAAACTGCATGCAAGCTTGGAAGTGTGATTGGAAAGCTTAAGGAGTTATATTTGTGAAGAAATAATTTAATTTAAGGTGAGAAATGTAGAAACTTAAATCTTAATTTGTAAAGTTTTGATGATTTGATGCTTGAAGAATGTTATTGGTTTGATTTTAATGATGAATATGTGGTTTTGAGACCATGAATTGGAGATTTGAGGAATTACTCAATTTGTAAAATCCTTAAATGAGAAGTTGAGTTGGGATTTATAATAGGTTGCCTGAAGGTGTAATTGATGTTAAATGCTGTATTTATTATGGTTATGACTTGGTTATGAGATAATGTTAAAGAGTGGAATGGATGCTTTGTGATGTATTGGTCATAGTTGTAGCATGTGTGGTGTTGGGCAGTAAGTTTGATGAAGATAAATTTTGAACAGGTTGTGAATATTTATGTATAAGTCAAGTTTGTGGTGTCCGATTGATGAAGTGTAAATTTCTGGATAAACTAGACACATAGGAGAGAAACATATCAAATTTAGAATTTTTGGAATTAAGATGAAACAAGACCAAATTTTTGAAGTCGGGCAATTTGCTGCGTCTATGCCCATTTTTTTTAATTACACAGCCCTTGAACTTTAGTTTATAACTTGAGTTTCTGTTATCGGAATTGAGAACCGTAAAAACCTACGTAAACTAGATATATTATGGACCATTCCAGTAAAATGTCAACTTCAGATCCATTCCCAATTAATTACAGTGAATTTTCAAAGTTATATATCAAGCAGTGATTTTTCTACCGAATAGAAAAATACAAGTTTCCACTACCACATTTGTACAACTCCAAATTTAAGCTCGTAAAATTCATAGATACCATATATATCTCAAACAATCCAGTAGATTAAGTGTCCATGCATTGCATATTCTTTCATGTGATATGAAAATATTCTATGTAAAGAAAACTAACATTGTTTTGGCTATAGATCGACGTCAGGACACTCGGAGGTCACCTACACCGCATACCGCTTCTGAATTTCCATAACACTGTGAGTGGACTACTTATTTCAGAGTTTTGAATGTGGTTTTGGTTTTGATTTTACAGATCACTGATTTACTTATTTTACCTAAATGATGAATTCATGTGAACGAGAAAGATGATTTAAGTTTAGATAAAGCTTGGTTTCTGATAAATATTTTGATGATGAAAATGGTTTCAAGCATATGGATTTATGATTTTGGATGCATGGTGAAAACCCACCTCAGATGTTACTTTATTCAGATATGGAATTGACGGACATGGTATTGATGAGTATCGGTATTGATACCGGATATAGACGTGTGCACACGGGTTTCGGGACTAAAGATGACAGATGCCTCTAGTTCCTGGGTATTGGGCTAGAGGGACTGTGAGTACAACGCTCCTAGACCCAGATATTCTCAGAGACAGATTGGTAGCACTGATAGCACCACTGTTGTCTGGTATAGCGGCTTGCGAGACTGTGCGTACAACGCCTCAAGACCATAGGATTATGTACAGATTGACCGATGGTATTTTTGATGAGGATATTTTTTATGGTGATATGGATGATTTCTCAGTTGTTTTAAAAAAAATGAAAGGGAAACTCTGATTTACGATTTAAGAATTCTGAAAATTATTATACTGATTATTAGCATTTCTAATACTGTTGTTTTATGGTTTTATAGCTCCACTCACTGAGATCTTTAGGACTCACCCCCACTCTCCAGGTTTTGTAGGACCTTTCTCTTGGTGAGTCATTGCTGTATTTTGAGAGACATGGATCCAGGACAAGAGCAGCACTGCAGTCACTAGTTTTATGGGTTTATCATATTGTATCTACATTCATATAGAATGTAGTTTCTTTTGAGTTTCTATGACTTAAAATCTATGTATATATGTGTGGTTGTTTTTTTATCTGGATTGTGTACGCGTCATGTTTAATATTTCACACAGTTATTCTACTTGATGAGAAAATGTTTGCATATATGATTGATTTATGGTTTCAGTCTGAGGCTTAGATGACAGTGGGATTCTGTCATCTGCCGGTAATATTCCCAGACGGGGATGTTACAAAGTTGGTATCAGAGCGGTGTTTTGGGAGTCAGTAACTGCAGTGGGAGATTAGTAGTGTCTTATATATGTAGTACACCCGGGGTACTAGTATATAAGAGAGCTACTTCTCCAGTGTTATGTTCCGAGGTATGTCTCATTCCTACTGATTATATCTCTTTTTGAATTCAATTAATTATTTTCTTTCTTGATTACCTAGATATCATGCTACCTAGAACCAGAGGCAGAGGTAGGCCCAGATGTAATCGGGCACCTTGGGATGTAAACCCAGACCGGAGATCAGTGGCACCTTCTCCTGATGTGGATAGGGAACAGAGAGAAGAACCGGTACTTGAGGGGGATATGAGAACATATGAGACAGAACCGGTAGTACGGGGTAATGAAGGATTAAGTACAGGAATTCAGCAACTTCAGCGTGCTTTAGCAGCATTTGCACAGTTAGCTATGCGACAACAGCAGCCACCAGGCCCAGGGCCAAGAGCTGCAGAACCTGCAGTTCCTATTCCACCACCACCACCACCAGAACCTACTTCGGCTCACCAGACTGTAGTTCCCCCAGTGATACCAGATATTATAGCTCCTCAGGCAGAGCTTTCTCAGGGACCTATTCCTGTGGCAGCTCAGGCAGTTCAGCGGCAGGAGCCGCCGGTTTCTTTACACGATTTCCGAAAACTATGTCCACCCACATTTTCGGGAGTAGAATCCTCCCCCGACCCCTATGGATTTATTGAAGAGTCGGATCGTATATGTCTAGCTTTGTGTTGTTCAGCACATAGAGAGCGGTGGAATTGGTTAGTTTCCAACTGAAAGATGTTGCTAATACTTGGTTTACGGCTTTTCGAGGTAACTGGCGACATAATGCTCCTCATATGACTCGGGTTCAATTTAGCACAGCATTTTTGAACAGGGTTTTGCCTCAAAGTGTTAGAGATGCTACAGCTTGGGAATTTGAGCAGTTGGCCCAGGGAGAACAGATGAATGTTTCAGAGTATGACATACAGTTTACCTGACTTTCATGGTATGCCCCACATTTGATCAGTACTGAAGAAATGAAGGTGAAACGATTTGTAAATAGACTTCGAGATTATCTATTTCGATCTATTCATATTATAAAGTCTACTACATATACACAGGTTTTGGATGTTGCTCTCAGGTTTGAGGCTCGGGTCAGGGAGAGACAGGCAGAGAGAGAATCCCGAAAAAGGCTGAGATTAGAGGAGAGGGCTAGACCATAGCAGAGTGGTCAGGGTAGACAGCCACAGACATCCGCCCCTCCCCCTACACGACGTGATATAGGATTGATGCACGAGACTCAGATCGTAGACCTACTCAGAGTACTGTGTCCCGTACAGTGTCTTCACCATCGGTAACCCAGCCAGGGCGAGGTCTCCCACCATGTGTGATTTGTGGGCGACCCCATTCAGGAGCTTGCAGACTCGAATGTAGGAATTATTATCGATGTGGAAAGATGGGTCATCTAAAGAGGGATTGTTCAGTACCCGCAGAGCAATTGTCATTTCTTCGTGCTACTTCGTCGGGGCCCCAGCCTCAGCAAAATAGGTATATGGCAGGAGAACAGAGATCTTTAGTGAGGGGACATACTGCAGTTGGTAGAGGACAGTCAGAGGGTAATCGAGGTCGTGCCTTCACTAGCAGCGCTCAGGGCATAGTTTATACCCTCACACCACAGGATGCACAGGCATCTAATTCTGTTGTTACAGGTACATTGCTAGTTGGTTTAGTAAATGCTAGAGTATTATTTGATTCGGGAGCCACTCATTCATTATATCACCATATTTTTTGACTTAACTGGGTAGAGATACAGAGAAATTAGATTCACCCCTTGTTATAACTACACCGGTAGGAGAGCCTATAGAGGTTATGATGAGCGGAAAATATATCAATATTTACCGCCCATTTTACCTAATATTTTGTTTAGTTTCTCGAGTTTTATGAACGCTTTGATATGTTTTTATTTATTTTACAGATAAATAATATTGGGACTTAATGGAATCAACTCATGGCTAAAACGATGAAATCCGGAGGAAAAATGGTCAAAAACGAAAATTTACTATACGTTTCACGAAGTGCAGTCAAAATTTCCAATTTTGCGCAACTTTCGTATTTTGGCCATAACGTTTTCGTCCGATGTCCGATTGAGCTGATTCAAGTTGCATATTAAAGAAGACTCGAAGATCTACAACTTTAAAAGTCAAAATATTTTCGAATTCGGAAGTTTGGAAGGTCTAAATTGATGAACAATCCAGTATATTTTGTGTATTTACTATAGTCATTTTCAAAATGTAAAATAAAATTAATAAAAATAAAAATAAATATTGTCAAACTTCCACCAAACATGCTTCCATGTTTGGTGCCATGTTTGATGCCATGTTTGGTGCCATGTTTGGTGTCATGTTTGGTGGAGCTATTGGTGGAGCAATTTGTGGAGAAATTGGTGGAAGCCTTTAGATTTTTCCTATAAATACCAAGCTTAACTTTATAATTTTTTCATGCTTTCTTTGGAGGAGTTTCTCCATGAAAATCTAAAGGATAGTGTCTTGTATATTATTTAAGTTTTTTTGTATTTTCTTTTAATATGTTTAATAAAATTTTGTGTGTTTTCTTTTACAGCATGAGGAGGTAATCTCATTCTGCTAGGGTGAAGAGGTAAGACTTTTAATATGATAAATTAGATTAATCTCCCTTATTTTAATTAAAATTTGGATTAATTAGTTTCTGCCTATATGGCTGGTTTAGGTGACAACCTTATTTACCGCCTATATGGTCGGTTTTATATCTTTGAACTTAGTTTCTGCCTATATGGTCGGTTTATGTGCTAACCTTGTTACCGCCTATATGGCTGGTTTATATGATTTTATTACCACCTATATTGTCGGTTAGGCTTTGAACAAATGAAATTACTGCCTTTGTGGTATGGTTAATTAATCAGTAAATATTGAGAATAAGGGAGATTTCTAATTTTGAAATATTAAAAGTGGATCTTTTAACCCCAGCACTTTCTTTTATAGTACTTTTAATTTCCAACATTTACTTTATTTAAATTTTCAGCATTTACTTTATGTCTTTTATTTTATTTAAGTTTTTATTGGCCTTAGATATGTGTCGAAGCTAAGTCTGTTATCTGAGGTTGTGATGAATTTCAATATCACTGGTTTATAAGGGGTTAGATTATAATTTGGGTAATATAAAGATTTATTTCTTGAGTCTTAATCTTAATGCTTTTTATTAACTGGCCACTAATAAAATTGATTAGGTAAACTTAAAATGAACTAGACATAGGGATTTTAGGTTTAAGACCTTAGGCTCAATAGCCTATGATCTTCCTTGAGGATAGATAACCCTTTAACATATTTCCTTACAGGATAGGAATATACCTGTCGAGCGGTGGTAGCCATAATTGGAACTTAAACTTAATGAATTCAGGTAATTTAGTTGACATAGACATATGGTTAAATTTGGTTATACTCGGTATTTGTAATTGACCATCGGTATTTGTTATACGGAGTTTTCTTGGACACGCAGGTTTTTACAGGAGATTCATCAAAGACTTTTCCAAAATTGCAAAACCTCTTTGCAATCTTCTGGAAAAGGATGTGCCTTTCAACTTCACCAAAGAATGTCAAAGAGCTGTTGAGATCTTGAATCAGAAGTTGGTCTCTGCCCCCATCATAGTAGCACCAGATTGGACCCTCCATTTGAGGTGATGTGCAATGCTAGTGATTTTGCTGTAGGTGCAGTTTTGGGACAACGCAAAGCAAGATTTTCCATGCCATTAACTATTCCAGCAGAACTCTGAATGAAGCTCAACTCAATCATACAACCACTGAAAAGGAGCTGCTTGCAGTTGTGTTCGTTTTTGACAAATTTCGCTCCTATCTGTTGGGTCTCAAAGTGGTGGTCTACACAGATCATTCAGCAATCAAATATTTGATAACAAAGAAAGATGCCAAACCCAGATTGATCCGTTGGATACTTCTTCTGCAAGAATTTGACATACTGATGCCATGTTTGGTGCCATGTTTGGTGGAGCTATTGGTGGTGGGAGCAATTTGTGGAGAAATTGGTGGAAGCCTTTAGATTTTCCTATAAATACCAAGCTTAACTTTGTAATTTTTAAAGCTTTCTTTGGAGGAGTTCTCCATGAAAATCTAAAGGAAAGAGTCTTGTATTTATTTAAGTTTTCTTGTATTTTCTTTTAATTGTTTAATAAATTTTGTGTGTTTTCTTTACAGCATGAGGAGGTAATCTAATTTGTTGGGGTGAAGAGGGTAAGACTTTTAATATGATAAATTAGATTAATCTCCTTATTTTAATAAAAATTAGGATTAATTAGTTTCCGCCTATGTGGCCGGTTTAGGTGACAACCTTATTTACCGCCTATATGGCTGGTTTTATATTTTTGAACTTAGTTTCCGCCTATATGGTCGGTTTATGTGCTAACCTTGTTACCGCCTATATGGCTGGTTTATATGATTTTATTACCACCTATATGGTCGGTTGGACTTTGGAAAAATTAAATTACCGCCTTTATGGTCTGTTTAATTAATCGGTAAACATTAAGAATATGGGAGATTTCTAATTTTGAAATATTAAAAGTGGATCCTCTAACCCCCAGCATTTTCTTTTATTGTACTTTTAACTTCCAGCACTTACTTTATTTAATTTTTCAGCATTTACTTTATGTCTTTTATTTTATTTAAGTTTTTACTAGCCTTAGATATGTGTCGTAGCTAAGTCTGTTATCTGGGGTTGTGATGAATTTCAATATCACTGGTTTATAAGGGGTTAAATTATAGTTTGGGTAATATAAAGATTTATTTATTGAGTCTTAATCTTAATGCTTTTTATTAACTGGCCACTAATAAAATTGATTAGGTAAACTTAAAATGAACTAGAGATAGGGATTTTAGGTTTAAGACCTTAGACTCAATAGCCCACGATCTTCCTTGAGGATAGATAACCCTTTAATAGATTTCCTTACAGGATAGGAATATACCTGTCGGGCGGGGGCAGCCATAATTGGAACTTAAACTTAATGAATCCAGGTAATTTGGTTGACATAGACATATGGTTCAATTGGGTTATACTGGGTATTTGTAATTGACCATCGGAAGAGGCTTTTACATAATTTAGTGTTCCAGGTTAGAAAATCAATATATTACCCAACTATAAGATAACCACTTCATCTTTAAATAATATTGGAATAAATCACAACCCTGGATAGTTTTATAAAATTTAATTTTCATTAATCTACTTTCACGTAATTTTTATTATGTTTTTTGTTTTTAAGTTAATTTATAAGTCACTATTCCAATTTACAAACAATTAATCTGTTAGATACTAGTAATCATTTGGCCTCATAAAAATTAATAGGTTAGGTATTAAGTCCTCGTGGGATCGATACTTTTTATACTACTTGAACGATACGTGTGCTTGCGTTATACGCGTGTGTTTACGCCGGTTAAGTTTTTGGCGCCGTTGCCGGGGACTTAGTTATCTTTTACTATTAGTTTCGGGGTTAGGTTTGTTACTTGTATCTAATTTTTCTTTTTACTTATTGTTTTTATTTTCACTTGTTTCAGGTTCTCAGACACTTCATGAGACGAACCAGAAGCATTGAAGCCCGTCCGCTTGACCCAGAGATTGAAAGAACTATCAGACAGTTGAGAAGGGAAAGGCAAGAAGGCCAAGAAGCGATTGTTAACATGGAACCTGAACCTTTGGAGGTGGCACCACCAATTCCCATTCGAGACAGAACCATTCCGGTGGTAGATGGCCTCATTTCCTGTATTGTACTTCCTCACTTACCAGCAAATGTGGGTGACATCAAAACTTGCATTCAGATGATTCAGCAGTCAGTCCAGTTTGGGGGGAATGCAATTGAAGATCCTAATGCCCACATCAGCAACTTCCTGGAAGTTTGCGGCACTTTCAATTACAACCGAGGAGCTGAAGAAGCTATGAGACTGCGAGTTTTCCCATATTCCTTAAAAGACAGAGCAAAAGCTTGGCTACATTCACTACCAGCTGGATCCATCACAACTTGGAACACTCTAGCCACCAAATTCCTTGCAAAATACTTCCACCGGCCAGAACAGAAAAACTGAGGAATGACATCACATCCTGTGACAGCAAGATTCAGAATCCCTGTACGAAGCTTGGGAAAGATACAAAGATTTGCTCCAAAAATGTCCTCACCATGAGATTCCAAAATGGCTTCAAGTCCAAACTTTCTATAATGGACTTTCTGGACTGATGAGAACCACAGTTGATGCTGCTGCTGGAGGAGCATTGATGTCAAAAGGAGAAGATCAAGCCTGAGACCTAATTGAAGAAATGGCCAATAACAATTCCTTGTGGCCAACAAGAAGGAGCCTGATTCAAAGAATTGCAGGAATTTATGAAGTTGGAGCCAATATAGCAGTCAGTGCCAAACTGGATCAGATATGCAAATTTATGGAGACTCTCAACACTCAAAGCAACATTGGATCCACAAGTTCACCATATGGAGGGGCACCAGAACCAAACCAACTTGAAGAAACGGTGAATTATGTCAATAATTTCAACAGACAGGGGAACAATCCTTATTCCAACACCTACAACCCAGGGTGGAGGAATCATCCTAATTTCTCATGGAGCAATAATTTAGGGCAAAAGAACTTTCCACCACCTGGATTCCAGCAACAGAACAAAAGCCAGGAGTTTGAAAAAGAACCAGAAATGAAAGAATGGATTGCAGAGATGTTCAAAAAGCAACAAGCAGCATATGATGCTATATTTCAAAGCCAATCAGCTTCTATCAAAGCACTGGAGAATCAGATTGGACAACTGGCCAACGCTTAGAGTTACAGACCGCCAGGAAATCTTCCCAGCAACACTGAACCAAATCCAAGGAACCGAGGGAAGGAACAATGTCAAGCCATCACCTTGAAAAGCGGTACTGAAATCAACAAAGATGTTAGAATCAAGGAAACCATTGAAGATGTTCCAAAAGAAGCAGAGCAACAGATGGAGGAAAAAGAAGCAAAGGAAAAAGAACAGATCACTCCACCTCCACCTTTTCCTCAGCGTCTTCAGAAAAACAAACTGGATAAGCAGTTTGCTCGATTCCTGGAGGTGTTCAAAAAGCTGCACATCAACATTCCATTCGCAGAAGCCTTGGAGGAAATGCCCAGCTATGTAAAATTCATGAAAGATATTCTTTCACGAAAACGGAGATTGGGAGACTACGAGACAGTAGCAGTAGCTGACGGAAAGAAGAATGAGTGCATCATTCAGAGGAAACTTCCCCGAAGTTGAAAGATCCTGGCAGTTTCACAGTCCCGTGCACCATTGGAGAACATTACATCGGTAAGGCTTTATGTGATTTAGGTGCTAGTGTTAACTTGATGCCTTTTTCTATTTACAGGAAACTACAAATTGGAGAAGCAATGCCTACCTCAGTCTCTTTGCAACTTGCCGATGGAACGCTCATATTTCTGAGAGGAGTGGTTGAAGATGTGTTGGTGAAAGTTGACAAACTCATTCTCCCAGCTGATTTCATTATCCTTGACATGGAAGAAGACAAAGATGTTCCTATTATTCTTGGGAGACCATTCTTGGCTACAGGGAGAACTGTGATTGATGTACAAAAAGGAGAACTGACCAAGAAAGTTCAGGACCAAGAAGTTACCTTTAATGTTTTCAAAGCCATGAAATTCTCGAGCGATGAAAAGGAAGAAGAATGTTTCAGAATTGATGTTGTTGATAGTATCATCCAGGATACTGATACAATTCCCACGGACAAACTTGAAGCTTGCATCACCAATATGACTGACAGCGAGCTTGATGCTGAAATTCTAGAATGTATCAACTCTCTTGACAAGCCGTCTTATTTCAAGTCAAAACCACCAGTGGAAAGTCTGGAACTCCAAAAAATGAGCGAATCAAGCCCTCAATTGAAGAACAAACACCGCAGCTGGAGCTGAAGTTACTCCCGAGCCACCTCAGGTATGCATTTCTTGGAAACTCTTCTGAATTACCTGTTATAATTTCTTCGTCGCTAACATTGGAACAGGAAGAAAAGTTACTGAGAGTATTGCGAGAGCACAAGAAAGCCATCGGTTGGACTATAGCAGACATTCGAGGCATTAGTCCATCATTTTGCATGCACAAAATCCTGATGAACGATGAATACAAACCTACAGTGGAGCATCAACGGAGACTCAATCAAATCATGAAAGAAGTCGTTAAGAAAGAAATCATCAAATGGTTGGATGCTGGCATGATTTACCCCATTTCAGATAGTAGTTGGGTGAGTCTGATGCAATGTGTGCCGAAGAAAGGAGGAATTACTGTGATCACCAATGAAAAAAATGAGTTGATTCCAACAAGAACGGTGACTGGATGGAGAGTATGCATGGACTACCGGAAGCTGAACAAAGCCACAAGGAAAGACTATTTTCCGCTACCATTCATTGATCAGATGCTGGACAGACTGGCGGGACATGAGTTTTATTGCTTTCTTGATGGATATTCAGGATACAATCAGATTTCCATTGCACCAGAGGATCAGGAGAAAACCACTTTTACATGTCCTTATGGTACTTTTGCTTTCCGCAGATGCCATTTGGATTATGTAACGCCCCCGCCACATTTCAGCGTTGCATGATGGCCATCTTCTCAGATATGTTGGAGCAGAGTATGGAGGTTTTCATGGATTATTTTCTGTGTTTGGAGACTCATTTGATCATTGTTTGCAAAATCTTGAACAGGTATTACAAAGGTGTGAAGACACGAACCTGGTACTAAACTGGGAGAAATGCCACTTCATGGTGCAGGAAGGTATTGTTCTTGCACACCGAATCTCACAAAAGGGGATCGAGGTAGACAAAGTAAAGATCGAGACAATTGAAAAACTACCTCCACCAACATCTGTCAAAGGCATTCGGAGTTTTCTCGGACATGCATGTTTTTACAGGAGATTTATCAAAGACTTTTCCAAAATTACAAAACCTCTTTGCAATCTTTTGGAAAAGGATGTGCCTTTCAACTTCACCGAAGAATGCCAGGAGGCCTTCGAGATCTTGAAACAGAAGCTTATTTCTGCCCCAATCATTGTAGCACCAGACTGAACCCTTCCATTTGAAGTGATGTGTGATGCTAGTGATTTTGTTGTAGGTGCAGTTTTGGGACAACGCAAAGCAAAAATTTCCCACACCATTTACTACTCCAGCAGAACCCTGAATGAAGCTCAACTCAACTACACAACCACTGAAATGGAGTTACTTGCAGTTGTGTTCGCTTTTGACAAATTTCGCTCTTATCTGTTGGGTCCCAAAGTGGTGGTCTACACAGATCATTCAGTAATCAAATACCTGATCGCGAAGAAAGATGTCAAACCCAGATTGAACCGTTGGATACTTCTTCTGCAAGAATTTGACGTGGAGATTCGAGACAGGAAAGGAACAGAGAACTGTTGGACAAAATGACCCATAGCGTCACTATTTGCACAGATCATTGTGTTGTTGTAGCAAATTAACTATGTGACAAATGAGATTGTACTCTCATCATTTGTGATTAGATCACCTTAGATGTATAAATGAAGAGAGGTCCATATGATTAGTTCCTGGATTGAGAATGATATGAGATAGTATCAGTCCACGAAGGATTAATCATTAAATATACCTAGTCATAGTATTATCGAGACAGGACATCGATAATACGGAATAGGCTAGTATTGCACTTGTGTGCGTTGTGAGGGCACAACGGCATAGTTCTCATATATATAAGTATTGGATACTTATGCAAGTGCGATAGGAGGTCGTGTTTCACCGATGGTACGGGAAACAGCTTCGCTCTGGATAGACCCCTCGGAATCCCATTGGTATTATGACTATGTGTCTATGGGAGGCCGAAATCAAGGTAGGTGTGTATAGTCTTAACCTGAGACTTACATCGCTAATACTTGCGATAATCGGTAGACTTTGGTCTTGGTGGTACAGGGCTTTAACCGGTTCTGTGTACACCACTTCTGGGTTTATCAGAGAGTCGTAGTGTATTGGGTGTGATGTCAAGACGGAAGTATCACTCCAGTTATAGTGGAGATGATGTCACGCAGGATACGGTATTAGTGCTCTTAAGTGCTGGCCGGCCATCGAGATATTATGACAAGGTCATGTATATCCGATTATAGAGACTAGTTACCAGACATCCGACATGTGCTTCGGACGGGGCAGACACTTATCCACCCCCAGCCCTAGCACGTGACTATCCGATACTGGGCTGATATACACAATACTACGGTATACTACGCTTGATACAGATCTATATATACCTGTAAGAATATTTCTGGAGAATTGGGTAGGCATGGCGCTTTGCTAGAGGCCAACCTTGTCTTGTAAATCGGTATAAACGTAGTACGCGATACTTACGTGTTCGGATAGTCCGACGACCGTATTTACTGCCAACATATCCGGAGATCTCATGGGTCGGTTCCTGAAGATTCACCGATGACGTATGACTCGCACTTTAATTAATCTGGGATTAATTGGAAGAGAGAGAAAATTAATCTGGGATTAATTCGATGAGAGAGAAAATTAATCTGGGATTAATTACGGAGATATTTTATCACGGATAAAATATCGTTAAAGAGAGAGAACGATTAATTTGGAATTAATCGGTAAAATTAATATATTCGATATATTAATCGAAACTGGATTTCGACGCGGAATTAAAATTGGATTTTAATTCGGGCGAACGAATTAATTTAGAATTAATTCGTTAGCGACGTGAATAGTGATTTCGCTAGGCGTAATCATTTAATTACGACGCGACGGAAAATTCGTTAATTTGGAATTAATGAACCCGAGCCCGAGATTATTTGCGAGCGCATTCACATTTCGAATTCGAGTGCGGCACACAAGTCAAATCGTGCGTCAAATCGCAAGTCACATCAAGCGTCAAATCAAATGTCACTTTGAGTGATGTGACATGTTGTCACTTGATTTGAGTGATTGATGTAGAAGTTGAAAAAGCAACTTTTGCTTTTACTTTTTTGACTTTTGGTAATTGGAAAGTTAAAAGAAATGTAAATGGTTTTTAATTAATTTTAGAAAATATAAAAACCTAATTACATTTCTTTTTCTCTCTCTCTCCACACTTCTCTTTTACGCATCTTTTCCTCTCCCTCTCTTTTCTCTCCTTCTCACATACGGCTTTGAGCCATTCTTTTCTTCTGTTTTTACCGATTGAAAACGAGAAGCAGTGAGATGAAGGTGACGATTTTTGTTGCAAAATCAAGTGCTAGCACACTCTAGGAGGCATACCAAGGTGATAGGGAAGTGTCTTCATGAGCATGGAAAAGCTTGAAGCTTGGAGCTTCAATGGAGGTCATCAATGGCCGAACATGGAGGAGACCACCACCACCAACGCCGAGCAGTCCACCTGTGCGCAGCTCACTGCCGAGCAGAGACATGCAGTGCGTTTTTTGGTCTTCGTAGCATCCAACCGATCAATGTGAGTTTATTCCGCCCCTCCTATGTTGTGTATTCATGCGTTTTCTTGCTTGATTTGTTGATCTTGGGACATATATTAGAACTCAACAATGGTATCAGAGCTATTATCAAGCATGAAACTTTTAGGGTTTGAAATTGGGGATAATCAATTGAAGCATGATTTGGTTGAATTGATTGATTAAGTATGCTTGTATGTTGATTAATTGAAGTTGTGCATGATCAATTTCAAGAAAATTGGATTGGATCAATTTTCCCCAATTCTTTAGGTTGAACATGTAACTTGAAATTGGGTAAAATGTGTTTGAGCATGTTTTAATTAAATTGGATGTTTAAGTATGCTTAAAACATGTTTAATTGAGATTGTGTGTGATCAATTTCAAGAAAATTGGATTGGATCAATTTTCCCCAAATTGGAGGCATGACCGAAATTGAAAGAACCCTAATGTCTTGGAATTAATTTGTTTTTTTGATCATTGGTGTTGGATAATATGACCCATAGCGTCACTATTTGTACAGATCACGGTGTTGTTGTACAAATTAACTATGTGACAAGGAAATTGCACTCTCATCATTTGTGATTAGATCACCATATATGTATAAATGAAGAGAGGTCCATATGATTAGTTCCTGGATTGAGATGATATGAGACAGTATCAGTCCACGAAGGATTAATCATTAAATATCCCTAGCCGGAGTATTATCGAGACAGGACATCGATAATGCGGTATAGGCTAGTATTGCACTTGTGCGCGTTGTGAGGGCACACCGGTATAGTTCTCATATATTTAAGTATTGGATACTTATGCAAGTGCGATAGGAGGTCGTGTTTCACCGATGGTACGGGAAACAGCTTCGCTCTGGATAGACCCCTCGGAATCCCATTGGTATTATGACTATGTGTCTATGGGAGGCCGAAATCAAGGTATGTGTGTATAGTCTTAACCTGAGACTTGCATCGCTAATACTTGCGATAATCGGTAGACTTTGGTCTTGGTGGTACAGGGCTTTAACCGGTTCTGCGTACGCCGCTTCTGGGTTTATCAGAGAGTCGTAGTGTATTGGGTGTGATGTCGAGACGGAAGTATCACTTCAGTTATAGTGGAGATGATGTCACGCAGGATACGGTATTAGTGCTCTTAAGTGCTGGCCGGCCATCGAGATATTATGACAAGGTCATGTATATCCGATTATAGAGACTAGTTACCAGACATCCGACATGTGCTTCGGACGGGGCAGACACTTATCCAGCCCCAGCCCTAGCACGTGACTATCCGATACTGGGCTGATATACACAATACTACGGTATACTACGCTTGATACAGATCTATATATTCCTGTAAGAATATTTCTGGAGAATTGGGTAGGCATGGCGCTTTGCTAGAGGCCAACCTTGTCTTGTAAATCGGTATAAACGTAGTACGCGATACTTACGTGTTCGGATAGTCCGACGACCGTATTTACTGCCAACATATCCGGAGATCTCATGGGTCGGTTCCTGAAGATTCACCGATGACGTATGACTCACACTTTAATTAATCTGGGATTAATTGGAAGAGAGAGAAAATTAATCTGGGATTAATTCGATGAGAGAGAAAATTAATCTGGGATTAATTGCGGAGATATTTTATCTGGGATAAAATATTAATTAAAGAGAGAGAACGATTAATTTGGAATTAATTGATAAAATAATATATTCGATATATTATAAGAAATTGGATTTCGACGCGGAATTAAAATTAGATTTTAATTCGGGCGAACGAATTAATTGAGAATTAATTCGTTAGCGACGTGAATAGTGATTTCGCTAGGCGTAATCATTTAATTCTCGTCGCGACGGAAATTCGTTAATTCAGAATTAGCGAAACTGAGCCCGAAAGTGTTTGCGGACACATTCGTATTTTGAAACGAGTGGGACCCGCAAATCACATCGCGAAGTCTCATTACTTGACACGACTAGTTGATGGATGTATCTAGTCACCTTTATGGGATGATACATTGTCTCTATTCTCAATGTAAGTAGGTGAGGGCATTTAATGGATTTTTTTTTTGGAGGGAAAACCTTTCACGGTTTTTGAAGGGTTTTTTATCAAAAATTCATTTTGGAAAAATGTAAATGCTTTATTATTTGATTTTATTTTTGGAAAATAAAATAAATATATAAGTAAAAACCATTTTACCTTTTCTCTCTCTCCATTCACGATCTCTTCCTCTCCCTCTCTTTTCTCTCCTTCTCACATACGGCTTTGAGCCATTCTTTTCTTCTGTTTTTGCCGATTGAAAACGAGAAGCAGTGAGATGAAGGTGACGATTTGTTTTGCAAAATCAAGTGCTAGCACACTCTAGGAGGCATACCAAGGTGATAGGGAAGTGTCTTCATGAGCATGGAAAAGCTTGAAGCTTGGAGCTTCAATGGAGGTCATCAATGGCCGAACATGGAGGAGACCACCACCACCAACGCCGAGCAGTCCACCTGTGCGCAGCTCACTGCCGAGCAGAGACATGCAGTGCGTTTTTTGGTCTTCGTAGCATCCAACCGATCAATGTGAGTTTATTTCGCACCTCCTATGTTGTCTATTCATGCGTTTTCTTGCTTGATTTGTTGATCTTGGGACATATATTAGAACTCAACAATGGTATCTTGAGCTATTATCAAGCATGAAACTTTTAGGGTTTGAAATTGGGGATAATCAATTGAAGCATGATTTGGTTGAATTGATTGATTAAGTATGCTTGTATGTTGATGAATTGAAGTTGTGCATGATCAATTTCAT
>SKCR01005940.1:0-54060 GCA_019454045.1 Zanthoxylum bungeanum | reverse complement strand
TCAATGAAACAGATATAAACATGAAAATTATTTATTTCGTAAACTATCCTCTCCCCCCAACTAAAACGAGACATTATCCCCAATGTTTAAAGAAAAAAAGAAAGAGTTTAGAATATATCACCTGGTTATTATGGAATTGACAGTTATAACTAAAGATTACAGATTAAGGTTCAGGTTTACTTTGCGCTTTTTGCCACGATCATTACTAGACCATTTCAACTTGGAAAGAGTATGGTCGATTTTTTGTTCATAAGCTTAGAGTTGGTCAATTAAATCATCAGTTATTCATGCAGTTAGGAAGATATCTCTTACCGGTTTTGAAATAAACCCATTTCTTTTGGCATCTTCAAGAAATACAAAAAGAAAATCGAAAAATCCATCAACATTAAACAGCCCAATAGGTTTTTGGTGAATATTCAAGTTTGCCCATGACGCACAGTGAATATTTCTTCCAACGTTCTGAGCCCACTTGTAAAGCAATGAAAACATCAGCATGATTGATCATTTCAGTTAGTATTTCAGACATACCTGAGACAATACATTCTTCTCCATTTGATTTTCCGATGATGTGACTTTCTGTTAAAGGTTTTGGGATGATTCCTAAAACTTGACTTCCACCTTCTTGTACAGCTTTTGAAATATAACCCATCAATCCAAGATTTCCACCGCCATATACTAAGTGCATATTTCTGTTTGCCATAACTCTACCCAATTCTCTTGCTCCCTCAACAAATTCTGGTTTAGTTTCGGAGCTAGTTCCACAAAATACACAGATATTAGTGAATCATCATTTTGAAGTTGTCTCCATTTGTGCTACCTCTCTTAGCTAGATGTGTTGAGGAAAGGGAGATGACGAGCTGAATTTTTAGATCCTGAAAAGGGTGAGTGAGAAATGCATTAATAACTGCAAAATGACAACTATCAGAAAAATAGATTGTGAACAAAAAGGTTAGGTACTGTCGGTAAAAAGTAAAGGAAAACAGTAATTTAAAGTAAAGGAAATCAATGCAATAATATGTACTGGTAGTTGTGATTGTGGCTCACATCTTCCTCTGGTTTTACGTCCAGTAACGGCTTGAACGCCCTCTATAGGTCGGGGATAGGCTTCTCATCCAATTTTCTTATAAATTGGCAAACATGGTCTTTTAAAGTCAGATTCCCGAAACAGTATAGTTGTCTTTCTTTATGAAATTATGTGTGTAATCTGAGAATTTCACGATCAACATATCCAATAGGATGCGTCTCAAGATTCAATGATATATCATCAAAATGACAACGAGTGTTGCACGTACATCGTGCACACTTATAACACACACAATTTGTTTAGCTCTTCGTTTTTTAGAATAGGTGTTTTTCCCTGAACCATGCATGTAAGGAATGAAGGAGTCATGTGACTCACCTGCCAAACGAACCCTTGCTTCGATTACCCAACGAATATCACTAGGAATACCATGAATCATAAAAATTCTCATTCTTTCTATGCGGGCTTTGTAAATTTTAATCAGAGCATTTCAGGGAAGTGCAGGAAAATATTTATGGAGGGTTGTGAGAGTTTCTTCCATGCCTTGGTTTGTAGGGTATCAGTATTTTTAGGAAACTGAAATAACTGACTTGAGTCACGGAGTACCATTATTCACTACTTTACTGGGGTGTGAGATAAAATAAAAGAACAAGAATGCTGCAAAACTAAGAAAAATGGAAATTACAGAATTATTAAACAGAACATGAAAGAAACTACATCAATCAAGGTATACTGGGTCTGATAGGAAAAAAGTTCTTGAAATTTTGAGTACTCTAAAAAGGTTTCAAACGCTGTCCATTTACATTAAATACATCACCATCCCTAGGATTCTCAATGTTAATAGCCCCGTATGGGTAAACGTGTTTCATAATAAATGGGCCACTCCATTTGGATTTTAACTTTCCAGGAAATAAATGAAGACGAGAATTACAAAGCAAAACCTTTTGACCAACCTCAAATATTTAGTTTTACCTTTAAGAATTTTCATATTCTCATATGAATCATTCCTTAATTTTTCAAGTTCATTTAGTTGCAATTTACGTTCATGACCAGTATTTTCAAGGTTTAAATAAATGCTTTAATAGCCCAAAATGCTTTATGCTCAAGTTCTACAGGCAAATGACAAGGTTTTCCATAAACTAGATGATAGAGAGACATACCCAAGGATGTTTTGAAAGCTGTTCGATATGCCCAGAGTGCATCAGTTAGTCGAAGAGACCAATCTTTTTGATTTGGGTTAACCGTTTTTTCTATAATTTGTTTAATTTCCCTATTTGCTAATTCTACTTGTTCGTTTGGCTGGTGGTGATAAAAGGTGGAAACTTTGTGTGTGACTCCATACTTTTTCATTAAGGATTCAAAGGGTCTATTACAAAAGTGTTTACCTCCATCACTTATAATGGCCCGAGGAATTCCAAATCGACTCAACAAGTTTTCTTTTGAAAATTTGATCACAGTTGTGTGATCATTGGTCCGACAAGGAATTACCTTGACCCATTTTGAAACATAGTCGACTGCAACTAAAATATATTAAAATCCAAATGATGGTGGAAATGGCCCATGAAATCTATCCCCCAACAATCAAAGATTTCGATGATAAAGATGGGATTTAAAAGCATCATGTTTCTTTTTGAAATAGATCCCAACTTTTGACAAATTTCACAATTTTTACAGAAAAGTGTATGTATCTTTAAAAATTATGGGCCAATAAAATCCATACTGCAAGATGTTTGCAGCAGTTTTCTTAGATGAGAAATGACCTCCACATGCTTTTGAATGACAGAACTGAATAACACCATTTATCTCACTGTCAGGTATGCATCGTCTGAAAATCTGATCAGGCCAACTTTTAAACAGATAAGGATCATCTCAGTAGAATCTTTTGACTTCGGTAAAAAATTTCCTCTTATCTTGTTGGCTCTAGTCTGGGGGTATCTTTATTGTTGCAAGAAAATTGACAATATTAGTATACCAAGGCATTAAGTTTACCGAAAATAAAAATTCATCGGGGAAATAATCATTGATGGGAGTGGTATCGATTAGTGACTCGTTTGTGAGTCTCGATAAGTGATCTGCAACCACGTTCTCTTCCCATTTTTGTCTTTGACTGTGAGATTGAATTCTTAAAGCAACAAAATCCACCGTATTAATCTTGGCTTGGCATCCTGTTTAGACATCAAATATCTAATAGCAGCATGATCAAAGTAAACAACAGTCGAAGAACCAATTAAATATGATCGAAATTTATCCAATGTAAATATTACATCAAGTAGTTATTTTTCTATGGTAGTGTAATTCATTTGTGCACTATTTAATGTTCTACTAGCGTAATATATTACATGCGGCTTACCGTCATTTCTCTGCCCTAGAACTGCACCAACTACATAATCACTAGCATCACACATTAGCTCAAAAGGCAATGACCAATCAGGGGATTGCATAATAGGAGCAGAAGTCAAAAGACTGATAATTTTTTTTGAATGATTTTTGACATTCTTCTGTCCATTCAAATGTTGTATCTTTTAATAGGAGGTTATGTAAGGGTCTGGATATGGTATTAGAGTCTTTAATAAACCTCCTATAAAATCATGCATGTCCTAAAAAGAACGAATGTCCTTGACTATTTTTGGTGATGATAATTTAGAAATGACCTCTATTTTTGCTTTTTCAACCTCAATAACATTAGAAGACACAACGTGTCCTAAAATAATTCCTGAATCAGTCATGAAATGATATTTTTCCCAATTTAACACAAGTCATTTTTCTTCGCATATTTTCAAAACATTTTCCAGATTAGTCAAACAATTATCAAATGAATTTCCAAAGACAATTATATCATCCATAAAGACCTCTAAACAGTGTTCAACTATGTCACTAAATATGCTCAACATGCATCGTTGGAATGTTATAGGTGCATTACAAAGTCCAAAAGGCATTATCCTAAATGCAAATTTTCCAAAGGGGCATGTGAATGTGGTCTTTTCCTGGTCTTCTAAAGCAATGGGAATCTGATAATAACCCGAGTAACCATCAAGAAAATAATAGTATGGGTGTCCAGTTACTCTTTCTAAAATTTGGTCAAGAAATGGCAAAGAGAAATGATCTTTTCTAGTTGCGTCATTTAATTTTCTATAATCAATGCACATACGCCAACTAGATGAAATGCGAGTTAGGATTAATTCCCATTTATCATTTTTTAAAACAGTGATTTCAGACTTTTTAGGTATAACCTGTGTAGGACTTACCCACTTACTATCAAAAATAGGATAGATAATGCATGCATCAAGAAGTTTAAGGACCTCAATTCTTACTACTTCTTTCATGTGAGGGTTTAATCTTCTTTGGGGTTGACGATATGTCCTAGCATTATCTTCTAGATGTATTCGGTGTGTGCAGATTAATGGATTAATACATTTTATGTCTTTTAAAGTCCATCCAATTGCCAATTTATGTTCTATCAACACATTTAAAAGTTTACCTTCTTGATCGCTTGTGAGAGAAGAAGAAATTACCACATGGTAAGTTTATTATCTTCTAGAAATGCATATTTCAGTCCTTCTGGAAAAGCTTTTAACTCCAAATTGGGTGATTCTTCATGTTTTTCTTCATCCATTGTTTCCAGTTCTTCCAAATTTTTAATCTTTCCATCGTCTTCCAATACCTGAATAGAGTCAAGTAGAAAATCATTAGTAATATCTGAATCTGTTTGCGCACTTGACTCAACATAATTAGCAGTAAAAAAATTCATGGGATCAGATTAATTCCCCTGAATATGCTCATCCATAATAGGTTCAATTGATTCTGCACTTTTATTTTAATTATCTTCATCATATGGCTGTTTACACATGTTAAAAATATTTAGCTCTAATGCCATGTTGCCAAAAGAAAGATTCATGATTCCATTCTTGTAATTTATTAAAACGTTAGCTGTCGCTAAAAATGGCAGACCAAGTATTACAGGGATTGGCTTATAACTGTCTGCCACATGTTGTGTTTCTAAAATAATAAAATCCACATGATATATGAATTTATCGATTTGCAATAACATATCTTCCACAATTCCTTTTGGTACCTTAACTGATCTATCGGCAAGTAAAATGATAGTTGAGGTTGGTTTCATCTCACCGATATTAAGTTGTTGGTAAACCGAAAATGGCAGTAAATTTACACTAGCTTAAGATCAAGCAAAGCATGTTCAATGTTTTGATTTCCAATAATACAAGAAATAGTTGGACAAACAGGGTGTTTGTATTTTAATGCATTATTGGTTGAGAGAATGGAACTTACATGTTCAGCTAGAAAAGTTTTCTTTCTTACCTGGTGTTTTCTTTTAACGGTGCACAGATCTTTCAGAAATTTGGCATAAGATGCTATCTGTTGGATGGCATCTAACAAGTGGATATTGACCTTTAGCTGTTTGAATATTTCATAAATCTCTGGGGAATGGTTCAATTTCTTTGTTCTTAATGCCTGAGGAAATGGAGTTGCATGAGAAAAACTATTATTATCAACGATGGGTAATGGCTCATCAACCCATTCCTTACCCTCTGATTATGATTTTTCCTCAGTTTCACGAGGTTCAAGAATAGGTCTGTGTATGATCTTACCACTACAAAGAGTAATAATAGATTTGACTTGGTCTAAGTATTGACTTCCAGAACTACCCTCGTGAGGGTTTTGATGACTCTTGGAATTTGACTGAGGTTGTGCAAGAAACTTACCTTTTTCTTTAATGGCCAAAACAGATGTGATTTTATCAAAAGTTTCCTTCAAATCATTCATCATTTGTGCATTTTGGTTATTGATGGTTTCTTGTTTTTCCATGAATGCACTCAAGTTATCTTCAATGGTTTTCCTAGGTGGTGGGATATATGGTGCATAATTATGGGAATTTCAGAAATTCTTGTGAAACAGGGGAGGTTGGTGTGAAGGTTGTGCTTGGTTATCATTCCTCCAATTGAAGTTTGGATGGTTTCTCCAACCAGGATTATAGATTTGTTAGTATGGGTTTCGATTTGGTCTATTAAATGTGTTTATGGAACTGACCTGGTCATGAAGACATTCTTTCAGGGCTGGTAAGGACGGGTAAACTTCTGTGACATGTTCATTTGAACTATAAATTTGACATATGATTTCCTGAACTGACTTGACATGATTCATCTTCCCTGTTTCTAAAGCCTCAATTTTTTAGACAAAAATGCATACTTGGAAGCAAGGTCATGGTCTTCCCTAAGGTTAAACATACATCTAACAGATGGTTGTGGTTTAACAGATGACTCATATGTACCAATTGTATCCCATTATTATGTATTCTCTACTATATGCTCTAGGTAATCTAGTGCATCCTCGGGATTTTTGTCCCTAAACTCACCATTACATCCACTACTTGTTTACCTTGGGGTGTTAAACCCTTGTAGAATCGGGCAACCAACCTCCATGTCTCAAACCCGTGATGTGGACAAATATTTAACATTTATTTATACCTCTCCCAACATTGGTAAAGTATTTCCCCCGACTCTTGTGTGAATGTTGTGATTCTCCTCTTAAAGGAATTTGTCCTATGAGGGGGAAAGAACTTTTTAAGAAACTGCTCTTGTAAATCATCCCATGTTTTAATAGATCATGACCTAAGGTTTTGTAGCCAAATTTTAGCTTTATCATTTAAAGAAAAGGGAAAAAACTTTAACCGAATTATATTCATGCTACAATTTTGGTCTGTGCAAGTGTTACATAATTCTTCGAACTCTCTTAGGTGCTGATAAGGGTTTTCTGATTCTAGACCATGGAATGTGGGTAAAAGATTTGTGACACTTGAGTTAAAATTGAAGCGTGGTGCTTCTGGCGGAAAAAAAATGCAAGATGGTGATCCTGACCTAGTGGGATTCATGAATTGTTTGAGTGTTTTAAGGTGATTAGGATCTCAATGTTGAGACTCGTTTTCTTTCTGGTTAACTGGGTTTTCAACTCGAGCAGGTGGATTTTCAATTTGGTTTTCATCCATTCTGACAAACAATGAATGTGATGAAGACACTCTTTTTAATCTGCCACTAGATGTTCGGGACCAGTGTTTCATGCACCTTAAAAACAAACTATTTGCAAAAATATGATATTCCAAATACAAAACATAAAAATAAATTAAACTAACAAAATAAAAATTAAAAGAACAAATAAAGGAAATACAGATGCAGAAAATAATAAAAAAAAAATACGAAATAAAAATAAAAATAAAGAAAAGAAAAGTAGTAAAAGAAGAAATTAATGACTATTCTATCTACTAAATAATACTTCCCCGGCAACGGCGCCAAAAACTTGACACGCTCAAAAAGTGCTCTTTTACTCCCAAGTATAAAAGTGTCGGAGTAATAAAATAACCCAGTGAGTCCGGGGTCGATCCACAGAGAAGAGATTTCTAATGCCAAAATCGTATAAAACTAGCCATATAGGCGGTGGAAAGATAAAACCGGCCATAAAGGTGGTAGAAAGATACAATCGGCCATGAAGGCGGTAGAAAGATAAAACCAGCCATAAAGACGGTAGAAAGATAAAACCAGCCATAAAGGCGGTAAAAAGATAAAACCAGCCATAAATGCGGTAGAAAGATTGTCAATAATTAATCTAGATTTAGATCAAGTTTTAATCATTAGATTTCAATTTATTTATTATAATAAAAGCGAGTTTAATCTATGTTCTCATTATAAAAGCTTCACCCTTACCCCAACAGAAAAGAAATTAGCTACTCATTTTGTAATAAAATATATTCGTACTTTAATTATTGAAAGAATAAGACATTACAAAAAGCTTTAAGTAAATAAACAAACAAGACACTCTCTCTCCAAGAATTACAGATGAATCAGGAAAGAAAGTATGAAAATTTCTAATGCCGGACGCTCCTATTTATAGGCAACTTGGCCACCCAGACCAGCGAATGCATGTTGTGGACACGTGTCATAGAATGGTGAAGCCACGTTGGGTGACACATGTCAGAGAATGGCGAAGCCACATTTTAGGACTCGTGTCAGAGAATGGTGAAGCCACGTTGTAGGACACGTGTCGCGACATGACTGGAGAATTTCCGTTTTTTGCCCTTTTCAAGTCTGGTTTGTCCTGTCGAGCTTCCGAGCAGTATTTTTCTGAAAAAAACATAAAATAACACAGTAAAAGCACTCAAAGTATAACTTTAAAATATTATTTCATAAATGTGTCAATTTAAGGGGATTAGTGAAACTATATGTGTAAAATGATTAACTTATCGTCTAATAAATATGCCATTTTTAGTATTCATCAAGTACCAAGTATCGAGAATCTGATTCTGTTATATTGTGATAATACTGGAGCCAATGCGCAAGCAAAAGAACCAAGGGCGCATCAGAAGTCGAAGCATGTGGAACGAAAGTACCACATCATTCAAGAGATTATGTCGCGAGGGGATATTATCGTGTGCAAGATACCGAGTGAGATAATGTAGCAGACCCGCTTACAAAGTTCATACCTCCGATGTAATTTGATAAACATGCGGAGTCGATGGGTATTTGATACAATCGATATTGGCACTAGAGAAAGTGGGAGATTTTGTTAGGGTTGGTGCTCTGAGCGCCAATTTTATTATGTATTTCCTTGTAAATACTTATGTAACATTTTATTTTGAATAAAATGAACAATTTCTTTTATATAACTTCTTCTTTTATATATGGTAAAGACGTAACTGATCTTAGAATGATTAGTTATGATACTGTTGCAAAAGCGTCGCAACTGACATTGAGTTGTATCACGACGTTGTCATTCTTAGAATGTTCCCGATCAAGGTTTACACTACTTGGTCAGTTATATTGGAATCTTGGATTCGATGGTTTCTCAATGAACCATGAGTCTTGGAGACTCGTATAGACGTGTAGGTGTTTATAGCGGATAGACACTGAACAACTCACCGAAGATTCTAATGGATGATACACCAACGTCAATAAGAATTTTCTCGGGTTTAGTGAGCATATTGATTCTTTGACTTGAGATACCACTATGGATATATGAGTTATCCTCCACACTTAGATGGCAGTCACGTCGCCGATCTATTTAGATCAGACCTCCGCCTGTTTGTTGGGTGTGAACTGATGCTCAGGATATCATGTGTGTATCAAGATAGGATTTGTCAGCTCTTTGTACAGAGCATAGGTATTCAACATGGAATTAGCAATCTGTTCAATCCATGGGCCTGTGGTACACTGTAGAAATCAATTCTAAGTGTTATTAAGGGATTGCTAATAGAAACGTCAATGTGATTACATCCATAGAGATTTGACGTTTGTATCTATATCTCTAGATTAATCCGGATACCTGTGACGGGGGGATTATACGTATGTAGTGACCTCGACCCGTATGATTCAGAGAGTTTATCCGTGTTTGTCATAATTTACGGGTGGGTAAATTATGGACATGAAATTTGATTTCATGACGGATATACCTGAATCTAAAGAGTCTCACTAATGAGATATACTCGTAGAGCACTAGGGAAACCGTTATGAATAATATTGATTATTTATAACTCGTTTAATGGTTAAACGAAAAATACATGCAAACAGGACCTAACGGTCATTTCAAATGAATGTGTATTTATATTTAATACTTGACTTTATTAAATCCACATTAATAAAATATCAAATTGTGATATTTGATATATATCATTAATTGATGTATTTTAGATATTTATTGTAAATATAATACATATATTTAAGATATTTATATTTATTATTTAATTATTCAATTGTTAAATAATTAAATTAATTAATAAAGTAAATATCTTTTGTAATGATTGTAGCTTTATTAAAGTTGGTGATGGCATGGTTTCATTGGAACACATTTTTGTTCACTTTATTAAAGATATAATGTTAACTTTAATATTGTAAAATGTGGACTAATGAAAATCAAACAAAATTTAAATACTTGATATTTATTTTTTCTTTGAAAATTTGGTCAAGTGGGATTTTGTATAACAAAATTATTTTATTTTCATTTTCTCACTTAGACAAGTTTAACAAAAAATTACAAAGTGAGTTGAGAGAAAGTTGAAGAAAGAAAAGAAATACAAAGCCAAAATTTGGAATTTTTGTAAGTAATTTCACATTTTCTTCTACATATAAATTTTTTTCTGTTATTCTGAACTTCAAATTGTGTTGTTTAGATTATGTCTCTACTCTTTTAGTTTGTAATCAAATTTTTTGGAAGCTTGTTTGAGGGTGTTAGCATGTATGATTAATTTATAAGCTTATTAGTGTAATTAAGCTTAATAGATTAATTAGAAATTAAAGTTGTCATTCTAGAGTTGCTTAGCCATTCATAATTAACCTAGATTTTTTATTTAGTAATTTCATGATGGTGAGACTTGATTGATGTGGTAATTGAATGATTAAAGTGTTGAGTTAATTCAATTTAATGTAAATTGTGTAATTGGAGTAATTTGTGAAATTATGGTTTTAAACCTAATCCAATTTTGGGGCTTTTCATATATGTAATGCAATTTGATGTATATTTGATGTATTTTAAATTTGGATTAATTAGATTTGATCTTGATGTGTTTTGAACAAATTGGACCAAATTGTAATTAATAATATTTCTGGGCTGGTCTCGGCAATTACTAAAAAGTTTGGGTTTTGTGTTGCAAATTATAATTTCATGTATTTGACATGTATAAATTATTTTGGGATTGATTTGGAATCAATTAAATATGTATTTGACAATTTAAGGACCAAAATAATTAATTTACAAACTTTGGGGTAATTCAGTAATTATAAGAAATACGATTTATTGGGTTAAAATTTTAGATTTCAAGTATTGGTTAAGTAAATAAATAAATTTATTAATTTGTTCTAAGAAAAAATTTTGAAATCGGAAAAATAAATTTTCCGTGTTCCGTTGCGTCAACAATGTAAATCCGTATAAAACCCCTACAAACACTTCTTTCAAGAAATGGGATGATGTCTCCACATCTTGGTCGTTTCGCTTCCCTCCTTTCATATTTTCCTCCTACTTTTTCAGCTCTTTCTAAAACCAACTCCTCATTTGGCTCTCGGAGTTGTTATGCTTGTGTCCAAGGGTCTCCTCATGCCCTCCACCATGAGCGTGTTACCTTCCATAACTTGGAACCTCGTGCCTCTCATTTGGGCACTGTCTCATATCACTCTCCTCGAAACACGGGCTGTTGCTGGATGATTTTAGGATTTTTGTCCGCCTTCGTCTTCTTCCCAAAACACCCTAGTTGGCACGGCGTTGGCAACGATTACAGATTTCATTATCCGAGTGTTCTTCTTCCCATTTCCGTGATCTCTGTCTACTCCGGTGATCCTCTTTCCCCTTGCTATCTCCTCTCTCCTTCCACTCCGATCTTATTCCCCTCTCCCTAAAGTATGCCTCCTCGTATAATGCTTCTATCCTGGAAGGAAATCTCTAAGTTGAGATCGTGAGCTATTGAATCTAAAGCTGCAACCTAAAATCCCTTTTCCAAGTTCATTTTAAGTTTACCACATCAGTCTTATTGGCGATCAGGCAAAAAGAAGCATTAAGGTTAAGATTAAATAAACAAGCTAAAGTATCACACATTATATAAATAAAAATAATTAATAAACTCGTGAATATTATGCTTCATCACTTCCCTAGAATAAAAATAAAATATTGGGGTTAGGGGATCCACCTTTAATATTTCAAATGTAGAAATCTCACTTTATTACAATATAGAAATGGTCAGTGTTAACCAATTAAGTCAAACTAGCCATAAATGTGGTGTTATTATTTGTCCATAAACCAGCCATATAGGCGGTAATCATTGACCGGTGTGTAATCACACACGTATAACGCAAGCGCACGTATCGTTCAAGTAGTATAAAATGTATCTATCACACGATGACTTAATACCTAAGCTATTAATTTATGAAGCCAAATTATTACAAGTATCTAATGGATTGGTTGTTTGTTTGGATGGAGACTTTAAACTTAAAATAAGTAGATAAAATTAAACGAAAGTAGGTTTAGGAAAATTCAATATTACGAAATAATCTAGGATTGTGAATCTTTCCAATATCTCTTAAAAAAATAAAGTGGTTATTTCATGTTTGTGTAATATATTGGTTTACTAACTTGGAACACTAAACTATGCAAAAGCCTTTGTCGATGGTCAGCTGCACATACCCAGTGTCACCCAATTAAACCATATGTTTATGTCGATCAAATTGCCTAGATTCATTAAGATTAAGTTCCAATTGTGGCTACCTCCACCCGACAGGTATATGTCTATCCTGTAAAGAAATCTATTAAAGGGTTATCTATCCTCAAGATCGTGGACTATTAAGTATAAGGCTGAAACCTAAAATTCATTTGTCAAGTTTATTTTAAGTTTACCAGATCAATCTTATTAGTGGCCAGTTAACAAGATGCATTAAGCTTAAGACTTAATAAGTAAACCTTTATATTATCCAAACTATAAAATAACCCCTTATAACCCAGTGATATTGGAATTCATCACAACCCCAGATAACAGACTTATTTACGACACATATCTAAGGCTAATAAAAGCTTAAACAAAATAAAAGACATAAAGTAAATGATGGAAATTAAATAAAGTAAATGCTGAAAATTAAAAAAAAAATGTAAAAGTACAATAAAAGAAAATGTTGGGGTTAGAGGATCCACTTTTAAAATTTCAAAATTAGAAATCTCCCTTATTGCCAATATTTACCGATTAATTATATTTAAACCGACCATATAGGCGGTAATATCATTTTTCCAAAATCCAACCGACCATATAGGCGGTAACAAAATCATATAACCCGACCATATAGGCGGTAACAAGGTTTGCACATAAACCGACCATATAGGCGGAAACTAAGTCCATTAATGTAAAACCAGCCATATAGGCGGTAAATAAGGTTGTCACCTAAACCATCCATATAGGCGGAAACTAATTAATCTAAATTTTAATTAAAATAAGAGAGATTAATCTAATTTATTATATTAAAAGTCTTACATTTTCACCCCAGCAGAATGAGATTACCTGCTCATGTTGTAAATGAAAACACACAAATTTTTATTAATTAGATAAAAAGAAAATACAAGAAAACTTAAAGTAATACACAAGACACTTTGCTTTAGGTTTACATGGAGAAATTCCTCCAAAGAAAGTATGGAAAATTTACAAAGTTTAGCTTGGTATTTATAGGAAAATCTAAAGGCCTCCACCAATTTCTCCACCAATTGCTCCACCAAACATGGCACCAACCATGGCATCAAACATGGCACCAAACATGGCATCAAATCATCCACCAAACATGCAAGCATGTTTGGTGGAAATTTGACAATTTTTACTTTTTTTTATTTTATTGATTTTATTTTATATTTTGAAAATGACTATAATAATTACACAAACTACACTAGAGTATTCATCAATTTCAGCCTTCCAAACTTCGGAATTCGAAAATATTTAAATCTTCAAAGTTGTAGATATTTATGTCTTCTTTAATCTGACAGTTGAATCAGCTCAATCAGATATCAGATGAAAAGGTTATGGCCAAAATACCAAACTTGCGCAAAATTGGAATTTAGGAATGCACTTCGTGACGCGTATAGTAAATTTCGGTTTTCGCCATTTTTTTGCTCCGGATTTCATCGTTTTAGCCCCGAGTTGATTCCATTAAGTCCCAATACTTTATTTATCCGTAAAACACATAAAAACATATCAAAAAGTTCATCAAATCCGAGAAACTAAATAAAATATTAGGTAAAATGGGCGGTAAATATTGATATATTTTCCGCTCATCACACCCCAAACCTAAAATTTTGCTAGTCATCGATCAAAACTGCAAAATAAAATGCAAAAAAAAACAATTAAAATTAAACTAAGCCACTTTCGTAGGGATCACGGTTGCATTTAGCTTATGCAACAAGCTTTTAAACCCCTAGATGTCCCTAGTTGACGAGTTGTAGTCTCGTGAGGGTTTACAACGACGATACCCACAAACGTCTTATAAAAGTAAAAAGATAGTAAAACTAATGCACACAAAAGCAAATGGACAAGAGGATAAAAAAAAGTTAGTGACTAAACAGGTGAAACTTCTTATCCAAGTCAATAAGTGTTTTGTTTCTTTCTAAATTACCGAATAAGTAAATTCTCTGATTATTTTTACCATTCTCCATATATACAGCCAACAAAATATTAATATATTCATTTTACCCACAATAGTCACAAGTGTAGTTGAAAAGAGAGTAATATTTTTTTCCTAAAGTTATATCAGAATTCACACATTTTTTAAGCAATGGAATAATTTTTCTGATTTTTCTGATTTTTTTCTTGATTTTTGTTTGATTTTTTTTTATTTATATACAATATCTTCCATCTATGTAGCGAGCTTTGGGTCAGTGACTCCCAAACCAGTTGGCTTTAGGGCACTAGATGTTAAGACACCTATACAGACTTAATTACTCAGACTTCAATATATATATATAATTTTTTTTTTGGCAACATCTTCGATCCATGTAACGAGCTTTGGTCAATGACTCCCAAACCAGTTGGCTTTAGGGCACTAGGTGTTAAAACACCCTTACAGACTTAATAACTCGAATCTCAGATGTTTTTTTTTTCACTTTTTTTCTTTTTTTTCTTTTTTTTATCCCATCGCTTTTTTAGATGATTTCTCCAATTAAACTAGAGCACTGAATATTACAATCTCGTCAATTACTTCTCATGTCCGTATGTTACCATGCATGTTGACAATATCTGTCAACTGAGCATATGAAGATCCATTTTAGTCAGTTTAATGGAGAATTCACAAATTAAATAATTCAAAAGGAAATAAACAAAAATTAATTGGTTCCGAAATAGGTTTGAGATACGTCTCAGGAGTGGAAACTCCTTACACAGCTATCTCTCACCAATTTCACCTCATTAATCAAATTAAAACATAAAAAAAAAATTATTTTTGTAATTTTTGTAAAATTTTTCAATTTTTTTGTATTTTCGAAAAATTTTGGAATAAAAATAACAACAATAAAAAACAAGATACTATTAACTATTCCCCTCCCCCAAACCTAAATGAGACATTGTCCCCCAATGTCTTAAACAGTAGAAAAAGAGTTTAGAAGATAGTACATGGTTAGCTGAAATTCTACATAAAAATTAAAGGTTAAGATCCAGATTTATCTGACGCCTCTTACCACGATCGTTCTCGGACCAATTTATCTTTGAAATGATAAGGTCAATTTGTGGTTTAAAGGCTAAGATTTGGTCAATTAAATCTTGGACAGTTCTGGCAGTGAAGAGGAGTTCTTTTACAGGTTTTGACACGAATCCATTTCTCCGGGCATCATCAAGAAACACACAAAGAAAATCATAAAATCCATCAACGTTGTACAATCCAAGCGGTTTCTGGTGTATGATCAAGTTCGCCCAATATAGCACTGAAAAAATTTCCTCCATTATGCCCAAGCCACATGGCAAGGCAATAAAAGCATCAGCACAGTTAATCATTTCTACCAGTCATTCAGACATACCTGGCACGATTAGTTCCTCTTCGTTTGATGGTCCAATAAGATTTGCCTCTGCCAATGGTTTTGCGATGATTCCCAAGACTTTATTGCCTCCTTCCTGTACGGCCTTTGAAACGATCCCCATAAGTCCAAGATTGTCACCGCAATAAACTAAGTGCATATTCCTTGCAGCTAAGACTCGACCCAATTCCTGTGCTACTGCTTTTGGAAATGGTGATCGAGCATCATTCACTTTTTGTATGAATATTTGATATTTATGCAATATAATATTTATTTTATCATGGTTATTTATTTATTAATTGTTGGACAGTTACGACCCATAGCATCACTATTTGTACAGATCATGGTGTTGTTGTACAAATTAACTATGTGACAAAGGAAATTGCTCTTTTATCATTTGTGATTAGATCACCAAGATATATAAATGATGAAAGGTCCAGATGATTAGTTCCGGATTGATAAGATATGAGACAATATCAATCCATGAAGGTTTAATCATTAAATATCCTTAGTCGTAGTATTATCGAAATTGGACAACGATAATGCGGAATAGACTAGTATTGTACTTGTGCGTGTTATGGGAGCATAACGACAGAGTTCTCATATATTTGGGTATAGGATACTTGTAGACAACAGAACCTGGGCGACGCTGTTCTAGGCTCGCGGCCTAGTTGGGAAGTACAAAATAACATGGAGTCGCCACCCGGTGTGAACCGGGACAAAGATTTAAGGCCGCACTCACCCCTCGCAAGGGAAGACCTCAAACCGTTGGGTTCGGAATGGTCCCTTACTTATGTCACTTGTGATGATATAATTTGTGCAATAAACTAACCGAATCTATTCAACATTCACATTCATGCTCAAGGTACTTAGATCTAACATGCTTTCATCCAAATAATTCCACGCAATGTAACACAACAAGCATATTGAACCATTAAATCAACATGCATAAATCATTACCCAAACGCATCATAAACTAAGAACATGCATAATGAACAACCTAAACATGCTTTAACAAATAAATAACAAACTAAATTAAACCATGCTTTAAATAATAAACAAATAACCTAAAGTCTATAACATGCTCAAATACAAGTTAGGATGAGACGAGATACGTGTATCTTAAGTGGTACGTGGCATTGTATCGCGAGTGCAGACCATACTACCGTCCATTCGGAATCGGCTATGGAATTTACGTCCGGGTTTCCATCCGATATACCACAAAAGGGAACACATATCCCACTCATCCAACAATCACATCATGCTTCAAACGACTCTCATGCAGTCATATATCAAAATAAATAAAACAAAGATAAAGAAGATAAGTAAAAAGGTGCCCTCAGGTCTAACCTCTTTTGCCGTCTAAGAAAGGGCGTTACACGTCCGTGGGAAGGGAGATTGATCCGATGCTTTTCCAACTCGTCTACTCAACGTTTTCCCTCGTTGTTTTGATGCTTGGGCTGCTGTTTTAAATCCGTTTCGCTGCTGTTTCGCTGTTCTATTTCAGGTCGCTGTTTCAGGCGTTTAGTGGACTGTTTTGGGTGATTTTGAAGGCTTAGGGGGGTGCGTTTGTAAGGATTTTTTAGAGAAACTTTATGGAGTTTTTGGGATAGTGTTTAGGTGATTTTAGGACTGTTTTGTGGGCTAAGGACGCAACAAAAACTGACCAGAACAGAAGGTGAACTGCGGCAGTTCACAGGTGCAGTGGGGTGTTTTCAGGGACTGTTTTGGGGCTGCGAATGGGGCTGCGTTTGGAGGGTGTTTAGTGCGAATTTAGGGCTGTGAATAAGGTTTATTTGAGGGTGTTTTAGGGCTGTGAATGGGGGCTGGAACTCGGCAATGGAGGGTTAAGTTTAGGGCTTGGGCGTGAAGGGTGTTGATGATGGAGGGAAGATGCGGCAATGGAGGCTATTGGATCTTGAAGGTGCGGCAATGGAGGCTTCAGGGGGATGCTTGGGCGTGCAATGGAGGCTTAAGAGAGTGCTTTAGGCGTGTGAGATAGGTGTATGAGCTAGGTTTTGAATGGGGGGTGAAGGCCTCTTTTTATAGGCAAATAGAGAAGACTTTCCTAATTAGATTTGGAAGGAATCTCCTAATTGATTTCTAATAAGGAATGCATCTCCTAATTAGGATTTGGGATTGGATTTGATTTGGTAGGGATTTGATTTGATTTCTTTTATTTAGGTAAGGATTTACAAGATTTAAACATGTGATAAATATGCATATACCTAAATAAAGGGGCTTTGGGCGTGAATCACATCCTTTGGGCATGGATTTGGTTTGACTTGGTTTGACTTGGGTATTTGGGCTTGGTTTGGGTTAGTTATGTGGTCTTTGGGAGTTTTGGGCCTAAGGTGAGCTTAGAAACTGAGGTATAACAAGCAACCGAAGCGAAAACAACGAGATTAAATCCATCAAAAATTCTATTTTCCAACTTTACCCTTCCAAATGTCCGTTTCCCGCGACTTTCAAGACTAAAGAATAGTTGCCTCCATACGAGACTCATCATTGGGCTAATGTGTAAAAATACAATGCCTACAGTCGCCCCCACTTTGATGGGACTTGTGCAGTGTGTGACAATAACAATCCTATCAAAGTACGTGCAATGTATTTTTACTTACCTGGCTCGCCAGCTGTCACCTGGTCTGCCTGCTGTGCTGAGTTGATAATGCTAAACCCCGTACCTAGGGCGTCGCGGTTGCGTCTCCATACCTAGAGTGCCGCAGTGATGATGTTGGTTGTCTGGATGCTAACCCCGTACCTAGGGTGTCGCAGTGACGTCTCTGTACCTAGAGAGCCACAAATGTCTGAATAGTCCACATGTCGTACCTGGCTTGCTAACCCCGTACCTAGGGCGTCCCTGTGGTCTGAATGCTAACCCCGTACCTAGGGTGTCGCAGTGACATCTCCGTACCTAAAGAGCCACAAATTTCTGAGTGATAACCCCGTACCTAGGGTGTCGCAGTGACGCCTCCGTACCTAGAGTGCCATAAATGTCTGAATAGTCCACATGCCGTACCTGGCGTGCTAACCCCGTACCTAGGGCGTCGTTGTGGTCTGAATGCTAACCCCGTACCTAGGGTGTCGCAGTGACGTCTCCGTACCTAGAGAGCCACAAAATGTCTGAATGCTAACCACGTACCTAGGGTGTCGCGGTGACGTCTCCGTACCTAGAGAGCCACAAATGTCTGAGTGCTAACCCCGTACCTAGGGTGTCGCAGTGACGCCTCCGTACCTAGAGTGCCACAAATGTCTGAATGCTAACCCCGTACCTAGGGTGTCGCGGTGACGCCTCCGTACCTAGAGAGCCACAAATGTCTGAGTGCTAACCCCGTACCTAGGGTGTCGCGGTGACGTCTCCGTACCTAGAGAGCCACAAATGTCTGAATGCTAACCCCGTACCTAGGGTGTCGCGGTGACGTCTCCGTACCTAGAGAGCCACAAATGTCTGAATGCTAACCCCGTACCTAGGGTGTCACAGCTGTGATATCTCCATACCTGGAGTGCCGTACCTGGCAAAACTGATCTGATGTCTCCATACCCGGAGTGCCGTCCCTGCCAGAAACTGATTTGAACCAATGTGGGCCTCGCCCGCAGAATGCCATACCCGACAGATCTGATGCTGAACCTAATGTGGGCCTCGCCCCCTGAATGCCATACCCGTCAAGTCTGTTACTGATGTTGATCTAATGTGGGCCTCGCCCCCAGGATGCCATACCTGGCGGAACTGATACTGAACTGATGTGGGCCTTGCCCCCAGAATGCCATACCTGGCGGAACTGATACTGAACCTAATGTGGGCCTCGCCCCCTGAATGTCATACCCAACAAGTCTACTACTGATGCCGATTCTCTATTTTGCACACTGTAGTGCCTCTTTTCGAGATAATCTTGATAGCTAAACATATTTTTGTCCTCAACGGATGCTTCACGTCAAAGCCAAAGAATCTTCAAAGTACTCGACATACTCAAACCCAATCCTCTGAATGGGTGATCTGAACTAGACTCCTAGTGTGTGTGTGTGCTAAGGCTCCTTCGCAGCTTATTACTTAAGTCAGCCAACTCGATGATTTCGCTTCGGAGAATCGGATCAGTGGGTCTAACCAACCTGGATGTCTGGGTCACATTCTGTGATTACTGTAGCATACTCAACATGATATGGTCTTCTTTTATTGAATCGTCTCTTTCTTTTCATCTTGGACTTTCATTTTTTTCCTTTTCTTTTCTTTTTTATTTTTTTTTTCCTTTTTTCTTTTTTTTTTCTTTTCTTTTCTTGACACACCTACCCTTTAAGGTAGCATTTCTCCTCATGGTGGTCCTAATACTCGCCCATGGGTAGCTTCACGCTTATTGGTTATAGGCGGTCTATTTCTTTTCTTTTCATTGCAGAGACTTTTCTTTTCTTTATTTTCCAATCATATCATGTATCGTAGCAAAAGCAAATCCGTGTGGACATCCAGGCAAACGGTCATTCACCGATCCACCATCTCTTCAACTAGTCATCTCATCAACCGCTCAGGCTTCTACTGTTGAGATACCTTTATCAAGTGCTTCATGAGTCCAGCCGAGATCAATCCATTCAGAATACCGGATAAGAGCGCATAATGTCATCACCAGACATATGTTTAACCATCAAAGACTTATCTCTCACTTTTTTTTTTTTTTTTACTCACTCACTCACTCAATCAAAGGAATTCTTCCTCTTTACTGCTGACCATGTGGGCTTCGCCCCCGGGATCCATACCCAAAATTCAAACTCAAAATGGGCTTTAACCCTTAGATTACCATCTGAATCTTAACACCGATGTGGACCTCAGCCCTATGATTTCTTCCCAAATTCAATACAGTGCTTTCGCTGTTTCTGATTGGCTTTTCTTTGCTGCTTTCTCTTTTATTCTTCGATACCTGTGAATATAAAACAAAAACACAAAACACGCAAAAAAAAGGAATGCAATAATGGGTTATATGTGTGCATGCATGCATGAGTTCTCTTTATCCCGTTGGGTTAGGTCTTCTGCGGGTGACTATTCAGTCTTCTGTCCCTCAAGCAAAATACAACTTCAATCTGTCAACATTGATCGGTTTGGTGAACTCATTCCCTTCCAAGTCCGACAGTCTCACTGCTCCATTTCCCATTACCTTCTGAACAATGTATGGTCCTTCCCAATTTGGTCTGAACTTCCCTCTTGGGTCTGTCGTCGACGGCTTCAACTGCTTAAGTACCAGATCACATTTCTTGATCTTGGTAGGATGCACCTTCTTATTAAATGCTCGGGCCAACCTCTTCTGATATATCTGCATGTGATGCAAGGACTTCATCCTCTTCTCATCCATCAATGCTAACTGCTCAAACCTCTGTGAGGTCCATTCTCGTTCAGGCAATTCTGCTTCTGCTAACACCCGCATGGACTGTATCTCAACTTCCACCGGCAATACCGCTTCCATTCCGTAGACTAAAGAGTAAGGCGTAGCTCCAGTTGTTGTCCTTACAGAAGTTCTGTATCCCCACAAGGCATACGACAGCTTATCAACCCAGTCTTTGTAATTCTCCATCATCTTCACCAAAATCGTCTTTATTGTCTTGTTGGCTGCCTCAACTGCTCCATTAGCCTGCGGTCTGTATGGTGAAGACTTATGATGACCTATCCCATACCTCTGTAACATCGCCTTGGTCTCTCCCTGAAACTGGAATCCATTGTCCGTAACCACGTGATGCGGCATACCGTACCGGCATATGAGACTCCGGGCTATGAACTTAGCCATTTGTTTTGCCGTGACATTACGGAATGACTCGGCTTCTACCCATTTCGAGAAGTAGTCCACTGCTACCACTATAAAGTGATGTCGTTTGACGCATTCGGCCGAATCTCTCCGATCATATCAATTCCCCATGCTGAGAAAGGCCACGGTTCTGACAACCCGTGCAATTCTGTATGCGGCAAATGATTCAAATTCCCGTGCGCTTGAAAATCATGATAGTGCCTTACCAGCTTCGCGCAGTCGGCTTCCATGGTTGACCAGTAAAAGCCTTGTCTCACAATCTTGCGGGACAAGTTCAATCCATTTATATGCGGTCCACAGACACCAGCATGCACTTCATCCATTATCTTCTGAGCTTCTTCCTTTCTCAAGCATTTCATCTGAACACCATTCGCTTGCCTCTTGTAGAGTTTTCCCTTCAGACTCACATATTGAGCAGCCAACTTCTGAATGGCGATTCTGTCTTTTCTGCTCCCTTCCTCTGGGAATTCCCTATATTCCAGATACTTTTGAATATCATGATACCAAGGTTTTCCATCGTTGACCTCTATTTCCAATACCCGCTCCATCTCATAAACAGGCTTACTTGCCGTCGTCAACACAAGTGGTCTCATCACCAATTTCTCTGGATTCTCCCAGGTTGCGGCTAGCGTTGCCAATGCATCTGCCATCTGATTTTCTTCCCGAGGCAAGTGCTGAAATTTGCAGTTAGGGATAGCATGTGCTAGGTTTCTGAGGTGGAATAAGTACGGCTTCAACCGTTCCTCTTTTAACTCTCATTCTCCTTGCATCTGTCGGATCACCAACATTGAATCTCCGTAAACATCCACATTCGTAGCTCTCAAGGCTATTAATGCAGTCAAGCCGAATGCACATGTTTCATACTCAGCCATGTTGTTAGTTACCCTGAACGTCAACCTCTTGGCCATAGGCAAAGTCTCTCCTCCAGGGGTTACTATTACAATACCGATTCCGGCTCCTTTGCAGTTCACTGCCCCGTCAAAAATACATCTTCCATCCTTGGACTGCTATAGCTTGGATTTCTTCATCGGGGAATTCAAACTTGTACTGATCCCCTTCAACAGTTGTAAGGCTAGGAATTCTGCCACGGCTCGCCCTTTGATTACCTTTGAAGTGAGGTACTCGATGTCGAATTCAGTCAACAATACTAACCATCTGCCCAGCTTTCCAACTAGTGAAGGTATCGAATGTAGATACTTCAAAGGATTCTCCTTTGCGACCACTTGGATCTTGTAAGACTGGAAGTATTGGCGTAATTTCCTGGACGCCCATACTACTGCTAGACAAATCTTCTCCACTTCTTCTTGATAGCGGGCTTCATACGGAAGCAGCTTCTTACTGAGGTAGTAGATGGCGTGCTCTACTCCTATCTCATCGGCTTGTACCATCATCGCCCCCAGCGTTTCGGGTTCAATAGCCAAATAAAGCACCAAAGGTCTGCCCTGTTTCGGAGGTCTCAGGACGGGAGGTTTCACCAAATATTCCCTTATTCTGTCAAATGCTTCCTGACACTGCTCGTTCCACTTTACCGGGTTGATCTTTCCTCAACAACTTGAATATGGGCTCACATACTGACGTCAGCTTTGCAATGAACTGACTGATATACTGGATTTTCCCAAGGAATGCTCTGACTTCTTTCTCTTTCTTTCTAACCCAACGGGTATCCATGATGGCTTTTAAGACACAAGGGTTAACATGATGCATGTATGCATGAGATGTATGCAATGCATGGAATATATAAGTTGGCCTATTACCATTTTAAAGCATTCAATCGCACCATTACGCGGTGCAAACTTGTCCCAGTTGAAAAGGCCCAACAGGTTTACACTTTACAATGATATGGCTAAATGACTTCAAATGATAAAAGGCCCATTCACAAAGTGGCCCACCGGTATTTTAGAAGCTTTTGGTCCAACTGTCGAAGGGCACGAACTTGTCCCAGTTTAAATGGCCCAACAAGTTCACATCTTTTGACAAAAGGTCCAACTGGATCCAAATGGCGGCGGTCCAGCACACAAACATAAAATAAATAACTACCGGTTCTTTCAAGGCTAAGTTTCACTAGTGGGTTCACGGGGCGCGAACAAAGGCTCTCGTTTGACGAAGGATTACCCACAACTAGGACTCCCCACTCAAGGGTTCGAGCGACCAAGTGAGTGCACCTTTTTTATACCTTACGGTACGTGCCAACGAGTTACGGTGTGTGACTAACTGTCAAATGGATTTCCCGTTGTAGATTCCCCAGAGGGAAGGTGGAGCGAGGCTCTCTTAAGTACCCAAGCCCCTTAGGCTCTTATCGCTTGGTGTTAGGAATAAACAACGAGTCCTCCAAACTAGTATGTCACTACGAGCTACAAGTAATGATTTATCTGGGTACCTTCACAGCTTTTCCCTGAAGGGTAGTGAGTGAAGGAAGACACCCAACCATCACCTAGCTTTAACAAAGCCTTTGATTAACCCTCTCAACCCACTATAGAAATGGTCAACTAATGCACAAATTATACACATCACAAGACATGATTTCGAGGCCAATTCTCTAAAATATCCCCAGTGAAGTCGCCAGACTGTAGACAATAGAACCTGGGCGACGCTGTTCTAGGCTCGCGGCCTAGTTGGGAAGTACAAACTAACATGGAGTCGCCACCCGGTGAACCGGGACAAAGATTTAAGGCCGCACTCACCCCTCGCAAGGGAAGACCTCAAACCGTTGGGTTGGTTCGGAATGGTCCCTTACTTATGTCACTTGTGATGATATAATTTGTGCAATAAACTAACCGAATCTATTCAACATTCAACATTCATGCTCAAGGGTACTTAGATCTAACATGCTTTCATCCAAATAATTCCACGCAATGTAACACAACAAGCATATTGAACCATTAAATCAACATGCATAAATCATTACCCAAACGCATCATAACTAAGAACATGCATAATGAACAACCTAAACATGCTTTAACAAATAAATAACAAACTAAATTAAACCATGCTTTAAATAATAAACAAATAACCTAAAGTCTATAACATGCTCAAATACAAGTTAGGATGAGACGAGATACGTGTATCTTAAGTGGTACGTGGCATTGTATCGCGAGTGCAGACCATACTACCGTCCATTCGGAATCGGCTATGGAATTTACGTCCGGGTTTCCATCCGATATACCACAAAAGGGAACACATATCCCACTCATCCAACAATCACATCATGCTTCAAACGACTCTCATGCAATCATATATCAAAATAAATAAACAAAGATAAAGAAGATAAGTAAAAAGGTGCCCTCAGGTCTAACCTCTTTTGCCGTCTAAGAAAGGGCGTTACACGTCCATGGGAAGGGAGATTGATCCGATGCTTTTCCAACTCGTCTACTCAACGTTTTCCCTCGTTGTTTTGATGCTTGGGCTGCTGTTTTAAATCCGTTTCGCTGCTGTTTCGCTGTTCTATTTCAGGTCGCTGTTTCAGGCGTTTAGTGGACTGTTTTGGGTGATTTTGAAGGCTTAGGGGGGTGCGTTTGTAAGGATTTTTTAGAGAAACTTTATGGAGGTTTTTGGGATAGTGTTTAGGTGATTTTAGGACTGTTTTGTGGGCTAAGGACGCAACAAAAACTGACCAGAACAGAAGGTGAACTGCGGCAGTTCACAGGTGCAGTGGGGTGTTTTCAGGGACTGTTTTGGGGCTGCGAATGGGGCTGCGTTTGGAGGGTGTTAGTGCGACTTTAGGGCTGTGAATAAGGTTTATTTGAGGGTGTTTTAGGGCTGTGAATGGGGGCTGGAACTCGGCAATGGAGGGTTAAGTTTAGGGCTTGGGCGTGAAGGGTGTTGATGATGGAGGGAAGATGCAGCAATGGAGGCTATTGGATCTTGAAGGTGCGGCAATGGAGGCTTCAGGGGGATGCTTGGGCGTGCAATGGAGGCTTAAGAGAGTGCTTTAGGCGTGTGAGATAGGTGTATGAGCTAGGTTTTGAATGGGGGGTGAAGGCCTCTTTTTATAGGCAAATAGAGAAGACTTTCCTAATTAGATTAGGAAGGAATCTCCTAATTGATTTCTAATAAGGAATGCATCTCCTAATTAGGATTTGGGATTGATTTGATTTGGTAGGGATTTGATTTGATTTCTTTTATTTAGGTAAGGATTTACAAGATTTAAACATGTGATAAATATGGCATATACCTAAATAAAGGGGCTTTGGGCGTGAATCACATCCTTTGGGCATGGATTTGGTTTGACTTGGTTTGACTTGGGTATTTGGGCTTGGTTTGGGTTAGGTATGTGGTCTATGGGAGTTTTGGGCCTAAGGTGAGCTTAGAAACGGAGGTATAACAAGCAACCGAAGCGAAAACAACGAGATTAAATCCATCAAAATTTCTATTTTCCAACTTTACCCTTCCAACGTCCGTTTCCCGCGACTTTCAAGACTAAAGAAGTATTTGCCTCCATACGAGACTCGTCATTGGGCTAATGTGTAAAAATACAATGCCTACAATACTCATGCAAGTGTAATAGGAGGTTTTGTTTACCGATGGTACGGGAACAGCTTCACTCTGGATAGACCCCTCGGAATTCCATTGGTAGTATGACTATGTGTCTATGGAAGTCCGAATCAGGGTAGGTGTAGTTGGTCTTAACCTGAGACTTGCACCGCTAATACTTGCGACAATCAATGTACTTTGGTTTAGGTCGTCCAGGGCTTTAACAGGTTTTGTGTACGACTCTTCTGGGTATATTGAGAATCGTAGTGTATTGGGTGTGATGTCGAGATGAAAGTATCACTCCAGTCATAGTGAGATGATGATCACATAGGATACAGAACTGGTTCTCTTATGTACTGCAGTCATCAGGATAATATGACTAGGTCATGATTATCCGATTATAGAGACTAGTTACCAGAGATCCGATATGTGCTTCGTACGGGGCAGACACAATTCCAGCCCCAGGCCTAGCACGTGACATCCGATACTAGATCGAAATACGCAATACCACGTATACTACGCCTGATATAGATCACATATTCCAGTAAGAATATTTTTTGAGAATTGGGTAGGCATGGTGTTTTGCTAGAAGCCAACCTTGTCTTGTAAATCGGTAAAAACGTAGTACTAGGTACGTACGTGTTCGGATAGTCCGACGACCGGATTTACTGCCAACATATTTGGGGATCTCATGGGTCGCTTCCCGAAGATTCAGCGATGACGTATGACTCGCACTTTATTAATCTAGGATTAATCATAAGAGAGAAAATTAATCTGGGATTAATTACGGAGATATTTTTTCTGGGATAAAATATTAATTAAAGAGAGAAAACGATTAATTTGGAATTAATCGATAAAATAATATATTCGATATATTATACGAAATTTGATTTCGACGCGGAATTAAAATTAGATTTTAATTCGGACGAACGAGTTAATTTAGAATTAATTTGTTAGCGACGTGAATAGTGATTTTGCTAGGCATAATAATTAATTACGTCGCAACGAAAAATTCATTAATTTGGAATTAGCGAACCCGAGCCCGTGAGTGTTTACGGGCGCACTCGCATTTCGAATTCAAGTGCGGCCCACAAGTCACATCAAGCGTCAAATCACTAGTCACATCAAGCGTCAAATCACTTGTCACTTTGAGTGATGTGATGTCTAGTCACTTTTGATGTGAATAGTTGATGGAAGTTGATAAGAAATGATGGAAGAGTGTTAGACACTCAAATGTGATTGAAAGACATATACCATTATTTTATTAATTGGTATTTGACTTTTAATTTTTTGGTATTAGATATACATTACACACAACACCATCTCTCTTACTCTCTCTCTCTCCTAGAATCGGCCAAGGGCCATATTCTCTCCAAATTTCTTCAAAATGCCGTGAGCATAGAAGAAGCAAATGTGAGGATTTATTCCAAATTTTCACAGAGTGCTAGCACGCTTTAAGGGTTTTGCGAAGGTGATAGGGAAACAGACTTGTGAGCTTGGAATCACCATTCGAAAGCTTGGAGCTTGGACTGAAAATGGAGGAGCAAAAATGGAGCTAAAGCCGAGAGCCTCTTGGAGTTAAAGCTTTAAGTTTTGTTGTTCCTGTTGGAGTTTCTAGGTCCATAGGATCGAATAACAAACTTGAAATAAGTGCGAATACAAATCGAGAAAGTCGCGGAATACTCACATCGATCGGTTGAGTGACGCGGAGGCAACAAAAATGAACTTACTGCCTCACTTCACTGCTCGGCAGTGAGCAGCCCAGTTCACTGGTTTGGCACCATTTGAGGATCATCTTCGAGCACCAAGCTTCGTCGAATGGTTCCCGGCTCAGGGGTTAACTTCCCTATCACCTTCGCATGTCTCTCGGAGTGCTAGCTCTCTTGATTCTGCCACAAAATCAAGCACTTGTGCTTCCCTTTTTGCTTCATGAAACTCAGCAGTTCACTGTCTTGCCAAGAAGAAAAATGCTTGAGAAAGGAAGAGAATTTGGAGAAAAAATAGAGATAAAATGTGTTGACTAATTTTGATATTTGATTTCTAAAATCAAATACACAAATTTGGTTCCAAAAGTCAAGGCAATTAATGCCCATAAATGCCAACCACACACATCACTCAACTCACATCAACTTCCATCAATCAGTGAATAGTGACTAGCGTCAATCACTCAAAGTGAAAGACATCCATCACTTGATTGACGAATGATATGACGCTAGTTGCGACTAGCGATTTGACACTTGATTTGACTTGCCGCACTCGAATTCAAAATGCGAATGCGATCGGAAATAATCTCGGGCTCGGGTTCGCTAATTCCAAATTAATGAATTTTCCGTTGCGTCGTTATTAAATCTAATTTAATTAAATAATCATGCCAATCATAATTACTATTCATGTCGCCAACGAATTAATTCTAAATTAATTCGTTTGCCCGAATTAAAATCTAATTTTAATTCCGCGTCGAAATCTAATTTCGTTTAATATATCAAATATATTAATTTACCGATTAATTCCAAAATAATCGTTATCTCTCTTTAATGGATATTTTATCCTAGATAAAATATCTCCGCAATTAATGCCAGATTAATTTTCTCTCTCATCCAATTAATCCCAGATTAATTAAAGTGTGAGTCTTACGTCATCGGTGAATCTTTGGGAAGCGACCCATGAGATCCCCGGATATGTTGGTAGTAAACTCGGTCGTCGGACTATCCGAACACGTAAGTACCAAGTACTACGTTTTACCGATTTACAAGACAATGTTGGCTTCTAGCAAAGCACCATGCCTACCCAATTCTCCGGAAATATCCTTACAGGAATAAGAATCTATATCAAGCGTAATATACCGTAATATTGCGTATTTCTGTCCAGTATCAGATGATCACATGCAAGGCCTGGGGCTGGTACAGTGTCTGCCCCGTACGATGCATATGTCGGATAACTAGCAACTAGTCTCTTTAAAATCGGATAATCATGACCAAGTCATATTATCCCGACGGTTGCAACCTTATATGAGAACCAGTTCTGTATCCCTGTACGATCATCAACTCCATATGACTGGAGTGATACTTCCATCTTGACATCACACCCAACACACTATGATTCTCGATATACCCAGAATTGGCATACACAGGAACCGGTTAAAGCCCTGGACGACCTCAACCAAAGTATATTGATTGTCGTATGCATTAGCGGTGCAAGTCTCAGGTTAAGACCAAATACACCTACCCTGATTTTGGACTTCCATAGACACGTAGTCATACTACCAATGGAATTCCGAGGGGGTCTATCCAGAGCGAAGCTGTTTCCCGTACCATCGGTGAAACACAACCTCCTATTACACTTGCATGAGTATCATATACCCAAATAAACAAGAACTATGTCGTTGTGCCTTCACAACGTGCACAAGTGTAATACTAGTCTTTTACGTATTTATCGATGTCCTATCTCGACAATGCTCTGACTAGGGATATTTAATGATTTATCCTTCGTGGACTGATACTGTCTCATATCATTCTCAGTCCAAGAAAAAATCATAGGGACCTCTCATCATTTATCTATCGAGGTGATCTAATCACAAATAATAAGAGTGCAATCTCCTTTGTCACATAGTTAATTTGTACAACAACACCGTGATCTGTACAAATAGTGACGCTATGGGTCACAATTGTCCAACAATCTCCCACTTGGCCTATAGCCAGTCACTCGAGTGCTTAACACCTGAACTATGTACGGTTTGGCTCAATTGCTAAGAATGGACTTTCGTCAGCGGATTTTCATGATTATCGTCTAATGCGATTTATTCGATCATCTTATCACCACGATGTATAATTCGAACGAATCAGATGATTATCGAAGTATTTATCTGGATTGTTGATGAGACCATTAATTCTTTAGCATGTGCTGTAGCCTAGCTCAGCTGCTAAAAGAACTATATCTAATCTAATTAGATATTATCGACCCTAGAAGGCTTCTATTACTGCCTCAGCTGCAGCAATAACCCGCATTTGTTGTTTATTCGGTAACAGTATCTTGCTTTGAAGATTTCCAGCTCACTGTATCGTTATTCAAACTGTATAGTACCGTTTGTCGTCTTTATCGGTTTAGGAAACTTGCAGTAGTGATCCCAGTCACTTGAAGTTTTCCTTCTCCAGAGATTAAGACAGCATCCTTAGTTCTCTAAGATACTAAGTATGTTCTTAATATCAATCCAGTGACTATCACTTGGATTGGCCTGTTTGTGAATCATATGCTCAAAGCGTATGAGACACCAGGTCGCGTACATTTTAATATGTACGATTTCTCGGAGAGTTCCTCGAAAGCCAAGCTTTCACCGATTGTTTATGGGAATATCATTTCCAAGAAATGATGTATTATCATTATTTATTTAGGACATTCTCTGTCAGTGCGCTTCAACTAACCCTCTTCTACACAAGAATCATTCTCGTTTTGAATTAAATCATAAACCATTATGATTACATCAAAATGATAATTCCAAGAAACTATGTTTGCTTCAATCCAAACATGGATTGAATAACCCGCAAACCTTGTTTGCTTGTTATGGTATGACAAAATCGACAGGATGTTGTAAACATCCTCCGAAAGGTTTCATTTTCAGGAAAGTGATTTTCCCGTACAGCTGACATATTTCACTAATGAAACATGCAGCATTAGCAAGCATTATCCAAATGGATTTACCATGGCAACAGTTAAAAGGTTGAATCGTAATCAGTACAATGTTGATAACGATACCTTTCCGCTAAAATCCTAGCTTTATACGTTGGTATGTTGCCATCCATGTACGTCTTCCTTGAAGACTTACAAGTACCAATAGGCACAATGCCTTGCGGTACATCAACTAGTATCCAAACATAGTTGATATACATGGAATTCATTTCGGATTCATGACACTTTGTCATAATTAGGGAGTCGATACCTTGTATCACTTCCTCATACGTAGTCAGTTGGTATACCTCAAAAGATAGACATCTTTACGAGGTGAGATCAGAAATCTATACCCCAGGTTTGTTTTCTGACTCTCTCCGACTTACGCGGTTCTTGTGTATTCGAAGATTAATAGTATAGTTACATCCTTGATGAACTATATGTGTTCCATTAGGAATTCGTGCCTAGAATAGTATTACTCTGATTTTCATCAAGTTTTACTATCCCCCACTTACCACTGCATATCGGTATACTCTCTAGAAAAACGCATGGCGAGCAACAATCTAATTGTTCTCTTTTGAGTTGTATAAGTACTATACTTATGGTATCCCTAGGATAACCTACAATTGGCATTTATCCAATTTGGGTTTTAGTTTGGTATCATCCAAACATATGCCTAGCATACCCAAATATTCAGGAATGAGAAACCCGATTTCTTTCCTGTTCATATTTAATATGAAATCTGTCAAACAGATTATAAGGGAACCTTATTCTAAATAAGTTCTTACACTGTTAAAGTGTATACGTTGAAGGAAATGGTAGCTCAGAGCGACTAAGGATTAGCCTTATCATGTCTAACATAATTCGGTTAATCCGTTCGGACACACTATCACTTTGACGTGTTCCGGGAGGAGTCCTCATTTGAAAGAATACTTTACTCTTTCAAGTATATTAGAAACTTATTTCCTAAGTATTTTCCATTACGGTCTTACCGTGACGGTATAATACTATAGCTGATCCGTTTGTCTATTTCGTGTCGAAACTTTAAAAGTTTTCGATTTGTGTTCTTCAAAAAAAACGCATAACCATAACGCGATGCCATATCTGTATAGGTCACGAATATTCATTTCCACCTCTAGCCTAGCTAGACATGGGCCTACTTGCTTCACTATGAACTAGGGCTAACAGATCAGTGGCATTTACACTCTTACCAAGTAAATAGTGTTTCAGGCACTTTGCCCAATAAACTAGATTCGCAGACTTTATTTGATTTGAATCAAAACAGTCCGAGTACCTACTCTTCAAAAGTGTGGATATACGATTCTTGTTTAATTGTGTCCCAGACAACAATGCCACATTTAAGTTTCAACTGATCAAATCATTTTGAGCTATTTGTTTGTCATTTTATATGTTCGAGATTTTATTTATATTCAAAATATAAATGCTGTTATTCACATCTAATGTGTTTATCTCAATATCATCTTTATATAATAAAACACTTTAGTGTTCTAGAACATAAAGGTTCACCCGCAGCGGGTTAAACACTGATATTAAGATAATGTATCTAGTCAAACTAGTTACATTATAACAGTTTCCAAATTTAGGTACTCACCCGAAGGTAGTTCCTAAAGTTAGGTATCTACGGTTAAAACAGCGACTTTCGTCCCGTTTCCAATCTGCAGATTAAATCTCAATTGAGGTCAGTATCCAGCTCATAGCAGATTCTGAACATCAATATATATTTATATTACATTAAGTATCTAAAATCCAATTTTAATACTTATAGTGAATATATTTATGACAAACATATTTGAAGTCAGAGCCTTGTTCGTTCTTCTATTCCTTCATGTCTGCTTTGTCCAAACGGCAGTCACGCTTCCGCGATCCCGTTTGCCATATTTAAGCAGACATTTTGGGATATGTCCTTTATCTTCCCAGAAGATTATAATGATTTTGCCTTTGCCCGTTTCAACACCTCCAGAAGCCTTTGGCCAAGCCATGGGTTTCTATAATATCGAAGTAAGGTGCGCCTTGCGTTACTTGCCTAATTGTAAAGTTTGACTTTATGTCCTTGGAATAGTCATTAATTCTCCAAGAATTATTTATTGCAATTTTAGTACTTCTAAGATTCTAAGAATAGATTCTTTGAAGATCCTTCAATTTCATTATCATACTTTAAGGATCTAATCCTTAGTTCTGATTCAGAAATTAACGAGTCTATTGCGGTAAGTATAATGGATTAAACACTAAAGTTATCATCACATAATCTTCCAAAGATTATGCTCTACTGTTTGCTTAACTTCGGGCTTTGGCCTAATATATTATTTTATCAAATAAAATAACTTATTATTTTTCCAGGACCATCCTGAAATTATTCCCAATTTTGAAAATTAAAGCATTTAATTACATTTTCCCTAGGATTATGAATTAAACGTCAATCTTTCAATTTTATCTTGACTTTAATAGTCCAACTATTTAATTAATGATTAAGGTACTATTAAATATAATGATTATTATAGTCCAACTATTTTAATCAACTATAATTAATTAATCAAATATATTATTATTTAATCCAATAATATCAATTATAAATGAATAGTTTGAATATAGTCCAACTATTTATTAAAACAACATTTAAATATTAGTCCAACTAACATTTAATTGATTTGATGAATGATATTTGTTTGAGCGCGTTTGGCGAGTAATTGAATGAATATTGCAAATTGAATTCTTGCCTCCCACTATTTTTCGGCGAGCCTCTAACCCTATGTCGAGTACTCGGGAAACCGTGTTTCCTAGTGGGTTAGGATCCCGTTGAATATCACACAATCTTGAATTTGGCCAACAAATTGTATGATAATTAACTAGGTAGATCTCTAAGATCGATTAGATCCAATCCAATTCCTAGATCCGGTAGGGGGACATCCAAGTCCGAAACATATATCTTATATATGCCATACATCCAATGTATTACCTAACCTTTTTCCTCTGAATCAACTAAGCCTTGGCTTTGGCACAACAAACTTAGTGATCCCAGTCAAGCGCGACCCATTGACCATGGAAAGCTTCGTAATCAATGTCGATGGACAAGAAGTGGTCTTGACTTTGGCCAACAAACCACAACTTAGACAAGACACTGACATGTGACAAAGCCTTCGTGATTCAAACACATCCTCGACAGACAAAGGCCTTGACTTTGGCCAACAAACCAATGTCGTCTCGGATCTTGAGTGAGAATCACTCAATGGAAGGAAAAACGCTTAATACTGAGCGAGGGTTTTTCGCGTGCAAATTGGCAACCAATTTATTATCTTTGTTAAAGTCTCATCATCATACACCCTTAAACATGCATTCTAAACACATAATAAAGCGCATATGATAAAGTAATAATGATATGCGGATGGATACTTTACACATTGATCCTAGATCAAATCTCTCTCTTTCTCTCTCCCGCTAGCACAAGTATACTTCTCCCTTACACTACACTTCTAAAGAAACCTCATTTACATTGAGGGGATAGGTGAGAAGAGAATACAAGAATAGGAGGTGATAAGGCTGGACACGCAGGTCCAATTAATAAATCAAATTTATTACAACATTTTCTAAAATTGCCCCACCCATCTAATATCCATCTGATATACATTATTCATGTATCGCAACCATGTATTCACACAAGCATGTTATCAATCAATCTAATCAAATTAATAATTAACCTGATAATTAGTGATCATCCAATGTTCAAACAACGATTTGATTTTGCTCGAGTCAAACTCGTTTTGCGAATAAGTACTTAATGTACGAATTCTCGAATTAAATTAAACTACACAATTAAATGCAATTCAATTTGTATTTAATTCTAATTGCTATTTAATTCCAAATTAAATATTACACTTTATTATGAACCTTTACGACTTAAATTCCAAATTTAATCGTTACGGGTCTCAAAGCCCGATTAACGTCCAACATCAATTTAATTAAGTACAATGGGCTTTTAATTATTTTCTTATGCGTGGACTTTTGGTCAACTCGGGTCAAACCGAATAGCCAAAATCCAATCCGGGATTTACCCCATAAGCCTTTAAATCAATTTTGGCCCATTAGGCCCAATTAAACTTTAAAGGTTCATTAAGTCGCATTTGGGCTTTATGGAAGCGGTTTTGGGCCCAATTGGATCCAATCCAATTTGCCTAAACCTAACTTTGTACAACAAAGCCCATTAAGCCCAATAACAACACAACAAGCCCAAATCTAATTTAAGGCCCAATTTAATTAAATACAAAAATTCCAAATTTCACATTTAATTAAACTAAAGTGTATTAACATATTTAATCACCCAAATCAATATTTCCAAAACACCAAATTAGTACAATTAATCATGCCATCTACATCAATCGTGTCCCAACACAATTAACAAATCAAACCCAATACATGCTTATAGTTCTTCTCGCTTTGGAAGGGAAATTATGTCTGATTCGGTTTCAATCCGATTAAATCCACAATCAATCAACATTAAATCATATTCCGATTGATTCCATGAATCAAAAATTCAAATTCACCAAGAACACAAAGGGCACAACTCTCGGCCAAGACAAGAATTTGGGGAAATTTTTTCCAAACAACATTTCCTTAAATTGATCCAATCAATCTTAAATTAAACATGTTATAAACATACTCATTCATCCAATTTCACAAATCATGCTCAACACATTTTTACCCAAATTTTAACCCTATGTCAAATTCATTGCTTTTTCTCGCTCTGATACCATTGTTGGAGTAGCTAGGTCCATAGGATCGAATAACAAACATGAAATAAGTGTGAATACAAATCGAGAAACTCACGGAATACTCACATCGATCGGTTGAGCGACGCGGATGCAACAAAAATGAACTTACTGGCTCACTTCACTGCTCAGCAGTGAGCAGCCCAGCTCACTGGTTTGGCACCATTTAAGGATCATCTTCGAGCTTCAAGCTTCGTCGAATGGTTCCCAGCTCATGGGTGAACTTCCCTATCACACCTTCGCATGTCTCTCGGAGTGCTAGCTCTCTTGATTTTGCCACAAAATCAAGCACTTGTGTCTTCCCTTTTTGCTTCATGAAACTCGGTAGTTCACTACCTTGCCAAGAAGAAAAATGCGTGAGAGAGGAAGAGAATTTGGAGAAGAAAGAGAGATAAAATGTGTTGTCTAATTTTGGTATTTGATTTCTAAAATCAAATACACAAATTTGGTTCCAAAAGTAAAGGCAATTACTGCCCACAAATGCCAACCACACACATCACTCAACTCACATCAACTTTCATCAATCAGTGAATAGTGACTAGCGTCAATCACTCAAAGTGAAAGACATCCATCACTTGATTGACGAATGATGTGACGCTAGTTGCGACTAGTGATTTGACGCTTGATTTGACTTGCCGCACTCAAATTCGAAATGCGAATGCGCTCGCAAATAATCTCGGGCTCGGGTTCGCCAATTCCAAATTAACGAATTTTCCGTTGCGTCATTATTAAATCTAATTTAATTAAATAATCATGCCAAGCATAATTACTATTCACGTCGCCAACGAATTAATTCTAAATTAATTCGTTTGCCCGAATTAAAATCTATTTTAATTCCGCGTCGAAATCTAATTTTGTTTAATATATCAAATATATTAATTTAACGATTAATTCCAAATTAATCGTTATCTCTCTTTAATGGATATTTTATCCCAGATAAAATATCTCCGCAATTAATCCCAGATTAATTTTCTCTCTCATCCAATTAATCCCAGATTAATTAATGTGCGAGTCATACGTCATCGGTGAATCTTTGGGAAGCGACCCATGAGATCCCCGGATATGTTGGCAGTAAATTCGGTCGTCGGACTATCCGAACACGTAAGTACCAAGTACTACGTTTTACCAATTTACAAGACAAGGTTGGCTTCTAGCAAAGCACCATGCCTACCCAATTCTCCGGAAATATCCTTACAGGAATAAGGATCTATATCAAGCGTAGTATATCGTAGTATTGTGTATTTCTATCCAGTATCAGATGATCACATGCAAGGCCTGGGGCTGGTACAGTGTCTGCCCCGTACGATGCATATGTCAGATAACTAGCAACTAGTCTCTTTAAAATCGGATAATCATGTCCAAGTCATATTATCCCGACGGTTGCAACCTTATAAGAGAACCAATTTTGTATCCCTGTGTGATCATCAACTCCATATGACTGGAGTGATACTTCCATCTTGACATCACACCCAACACACTACGATTGTCGATATACCCAGAATTGGCATACACAGGAACCGGTTAAAGCCCTGGACGACCTCAACCAAAGTATATTGATTGTCGTATGCATTAGCGGTGCAAGTCTCAGGTTAAGACCAAATACACCTACCCTGATTTCGGACTTCCATAGACACGTAGTCATACTACCAATGGAATTCTGAGGGGTCTATCCAGAGCGAAGCTGTTTCCCGTACCATCGGTGAAACCAACCTCCTATTACACTTGCATGAGTATCCTATACCCAAATATATGAGAACTATGACGTTGTGCCCTCACAACGCCACAAGTGTAATACTAGTCTTTTACGCATTTATCGATGTCCTATCTCGACAATGCTCTGACTAGGGATATTTAATGATTTATCCTTCGTGGACTGATACTGTCTCATATCATTGTCAGTCCAAGAACAAATCATAGGGACCTCTCATCATTTATATATCGAGGTGATCTAATCACAAATGATAAGAGTGCAATCTCCTTTGTCACATAATTAATTTGTACAACAACACCGTGATCTGTAAAAATAGTGACGTTATGGGTCACAATTGTCCAACAGTTCCTCGTGTCGCAAAATTCGATCAATGTAAGTATGATTCTGCCATATTTCATTGTAGTATTCACACATGTTTGATGCTTGAATTGATCCTTGGGACCTAATAGAAACCCTACAATAGTATCAGAGCCATTTTGAGCATGAAATGAATTAGGGTAAAAATTGGGAAAAATTGATTTGAGCATGTTTGAGTGAAATTCATTGTTTGAGTATGCTTAAATTATGATAACATGGTGTTATGCATTGTCAATTTGATGATTTTGTATTGGACAAATTTGCCCCAATTGGTTAGGCTTGGTAGAAACTAGCATATGCCCTAAAGTCATGGTATTTTGTGTTTTTGATCATTGGATGAGTTGGAAAACATTGGGTAATGTTGATTATGGATTTAATTGGATTGACACCGAATCGGACATGAAAATCCCCAAAATGCCGAGACAAGAATAGCATGGAAAATGATTGATTTTTGATTAAAATGTGTTGGACATGTTTTGATGATAATAGCATAATTTATTGTATAATTTTTGTTTTGGAAATGTTAATTTGGTAATTAATTATGGCTATACACTTAGGTTAATTAAGTTATGAAAGTTGGAATTTGGTAATTTAATTAATTGGGCTTATTTTGGAAATTGGGCTTGAAAAGTTGTGATTGGGCTTAATGGGCTTGGTTGTACAAAGATTGGTTTAGGCTAAATTGGTTGGATCCAATTGGGCCCAAAACCATTTCCATAAAGTCCAATTATGACTTAATGGACCTTTAACTTTAATTGGGCCTAATAAGCCTAAATTGGTTTCTTGACAAATAAGGGTGATTCCTTAAATGGGCTTTGGTATTTGGGTTTGACCCATATTCACCAAAAGTCCATGCCTTAAGAAATTAATTGAAAGCTCATTGGACTTTAAATTAAATTGACATTGGATGTTAATCGGGTTTTGAGACCCGTAACGATTAGATTTAGAATCTAAGTCGTAAAGGAACATTAAAAAGTGTAAATATTTAATTTAGAATTAAATAAAGAATTAGTATTAAATACAAATTAAATTGGATTTGATATTGTAGTTTAATATAATTCAAGAATTCGTACTTTGAGTACTTATTCGTAAAACGAGTCGGACTCGCGCAAAATCAAATCGTTTTTGAACATTGGATGGTCATTAAATATTCAGATTAATTAATTGGATTAGATTGATTGATAACATGCTTGTGTGAATACATGGTTGCGATGTATGAATAATGTATATCGGATGGATATTAGATGGTGGGGCAATTTTGGAAATTGTTGTAATAAATTTAGAATTTATTAATTGGACCTGCGTGTCCAGCCTATTACCTCATTACTCTTTCTATTTCTCTTCTCACCTATTCCCCTCAATGTAAATGAGGTTTCTTTAAAGAAGTGTTATGTAATCAGGTAGAAGTAATACTTGTGCTAGCGAGAGAGAGGAAATGGAGAGATTTGTTCTAGGAACAATGTGTTTAAATATCCATCTGCATATCATTATTATTTATTTACTTACGCGCCTTATTATGTGTTTAGAATGCATGCTTAAGGGTGTATGATGATGAGACCTTAACAAAGATAATTAATTGGTTGACAATTACGCGAAAAACCCTCAACATCATATTAAGCGTTTTTCCTTCCATTGAGTGATTCTTACTCAAGATCCAAGACTGGCATTGGTTTGTTGGCCAAAGTCAAGACCTTTGTCCGTCGAGAATGTTTGAATCATGAAGGCTTTGTTCCATATCGGTGTCTTGTCCAAGTTGTGATTTGTTGGCCAAAGTCAAGATCACTTCTTTTCCATCGACATTGATTACGAAGCTTTCCAAGGTCAATGGGTTCCGCTTAACTGGGATCACTAAGTTTGTTGTGCCAAAGCCAAGGCTTAGTTGATTCAGAGGAAAAAAGATTAGGCAATATATTGGATATATTGGCATATATAAGATATATGTTTGGACTTGGATGTCCACCTACTGGATCTAGGAATTGGATGGGATCCAATTGATCTTAGAGATCTACCTAGTTAATTATCATACAATTTGTTGGCCAAAGTCAAGATTGTGTGTTATTTAACGGGATCCTAGCCCACTAGGAAACAAGGTTTCCCGAGTACTCCACAGAGGGTTAGAGGCGCCGAAAAATAGGGAGGCAAGTATTAAATTTGCAATATTCGTTTAGTTACTTGCCATACGCGCTCATTTCAAATTTTTCGTCTATAAATTAATATATTAGTTGGACTAATAATTAATCGTTGTTTGATTAAACAGTTGGACTGTATTCAAACTATTTCAATAATAGTTGATTTTATAATTGGATTATAGTAATCAATATAATTGAATTTAACCTATTAAATTATAGTTGATTATATAGTTAGACTATAGTAATCATTATAATCTATAGTACCTAAAATCGTTGATTAAATAGTTGGACTATTAGAATCAAGATAAATTGAAAGATTAGTGTTTAAAACATAATCCTGGGTGAAAATGTATTTAAACGACTTTAATTTTCAAATTGGGAATAAAACTTCAGGATAGTCCTGAAAACAAAGAAGTTACTTTATTTGATAAAATAAAATCTTAGGCCTAAGCCCGGAGTTAAGCAAATAGTAGAGCATGATCTTTGGAATTCATGTGATGATAACTTTAGTGCTTAATCCAATAAGCTTGCCAAATAGACTCCTTAATTTCTTAATCAGAACTAAGGATTAGATCCTTATAGTATGATATTGAAATTGAAGGATCTTCATAGATCTATCCTTAGATCTTAGAAGTACAAATTGCAATATTAACTCTTCGAGAGTTAATGGCTATTCTCAATGAGACAAAGCCAAAAGTTTGCAATAAGGCAAGAAGCGCAAGGCGCATCTTACTTCAACATTCTAGAAGGCCAAGGGTTGACCAAAGGCTTCTGGGGTGTGAAAAGGGGCAAAGGTAAAATCATTATAATCTTCTCGGAAGACAAATGACATATACCAAGATGTCAGCCTAAAATGTGGAAAACGGGGTCACGGAAGCGTGACTACCGTATGGACAAGGTAGACATGAAGGAAGTGAAGACGGTGCAAGGCTGCGACTTCAAATATGTTTGTCATAAACATGTTCACTACTAGTATTAAAATTGGATTTTAGATACTGGAAGTGGTACATAAATATGTACTGGTGTGCAGAATCTGCTGATTAGCAGGATGACTGACTTCAGTTGAGATTATCTGCGAATCAAAACGGGACGAAAGTCCTGTTTTAACCGTAGATACCTAAGTTTAGGAACTACCCTTCGGGTGTGTACTTAAATTAGGAAACTGTTACAATGTAACTAGTTTGACTAGATACATTATCTCTATATCAGGGTTTAACCTGTTGCAGGTATACCTTTATATTCTAGAACACTAAAGTGTTTTATTATATAAAGATGATATTGAGATAAACACATTAGATGTGAAAAACAGTATTTATATTTTGAATATAAATAAATCTCAAACATATGACATGACAAACAAATAGCTCAAACTGAGTAAAATCAGTTGAGACTTATTTATGGCATTGTTGTCTGGGACAACTTTAAACAAGACTCGTATATCCACACTTTGAAGAGTGGATACTAGGACGGATTTGATTCTATTCAAATAATGTCTACGAATCTAGTTTATTGGGCAAAGTGCCTAAATACCTTTTACTTGGTAAAAGTAAAGTGCCACCGATCTGTTAGCCCTGTTCATAGTGACGTAAGTGGGCCCATGTCTAGCTAGGCTAGATGTGGATATGAATGTTTCGTGACCTTTACGGATGTGGCATCGCGTTATGGTTATGTGTTTCTTTTGAAACATGAATCGGAAACTTTTGATTAATTCAAAAGTTTCGACACGAAGTAGACAAACAGATCGGCTAAAGTATAAAACCATCACGGTTAGACCATGATGAAAATACTTAAGCAATAAGTTTCTCAAATACTTGAAAGAGTATAGTATTCTTTCAATGAGGACTCCTCCCGGAACACGTCAATTTGACGGTGTGTCCGAACAGAGAAACCGAATTTTGTTGGACATGATAAGGTTAATCATGAGTCGCTCTGAGCTACCATTTCCTTCAACGGATACGCATTAAACAGTGCAAAACTTATTTTGAATAAGGTTCCATAAAAATCTGTTTGACAGACTTCATATTAGATATGAACAGGAAAGAAACTGGGTTTCTCATTCCTGAAGATTTGGTAATGCTGGGCATATGTTTGGATGATACCAAACTAAAACCCAAATCGGATAAGTGCCAAGTTGTGGGTTATCCTAGGGAACCAAAGTATAGTACTTATACAACTCACAGAGAACAATGTAATTGTTGCTCACCATGCGGTTTTCCTAAGAGGAATACCTATATGCAGTGGTAAGTGGGAGGAAAGTAAAACTCGATGAAAATTAGAGTAAATATTATTCCAGGCACCGATTCCTTAATGGAACATAAATAGTTCATCAAGGATAAAACTATACCAATAATCTTCGAATACACAAGAACCGCGTAAGTCGGAGAGAGTCAGAAAATAACCTTGGGTATGGGTTTCTGATCTCACCTCATAAAGATGTCAATCTTATTGAGGAATACCAACTGACTACGTATGAGGAAGAGATACAAGGTATCGACTCCCTTTTATGGCAAAGTGCCATGAAATCCGAAATGGATTCCATGTATACCAACTATGTTTGGACACTAGTTGATGTACCAGAAGGAATTGTGCCTATTGGTACTATATAGTCTTCAAGGAAGACATACATGGAAGGCAACATACCAACGTACAAAGCTAGGCTTGTAGCGAAAAGGTATCGTTATCAACATTGTGTCGATTACGACGAAACCTTTTACTTGTTGCCATGGGTAAATCCATTTGGATAATGCTTGCTGATGCTGCTGCATGTTTCATTCATGAAATATGGCAGCTGAATGCCAAAACCGCTTTCCTTAACGGAAACCTTTTGGAGGATGTTTATAACATCCTGACGGTTTTGTCGTACCAAAACGAGCAAACAAGGTTTGCAAGTTATTCGATCCATGAATGGATTGAAGCAAGCATTGCATTCTTGGAATTATCGTTTTGATGTAATCATAATGGTGTATGATTTAATTCAAAACGAAAATGATTCTTGTGTATATAAGGAGGTTAGTGGGAGCGCACTGACAATGATTGTCCTAAATAAATAATGATGACATATCATTTCTTGGAAATGATATTCCCATAATACAATCGGTGAAAGCTTGGCTTTCATGAAAAATTCTCCGTAGAATTCTTGGGAGAAAACAACCTTTATTCTAGGAATAAATATCTACTGGGATAGATTTAAAAGTTGTTAATACTCTCCGAGAACTCGTACATTGAAATAAATGTACGCGACATAGAGTCACAATCAGGCCAATCCAAGTGATAGTCATTGGATTGATGTTAAGAACATCATTTAGTATCTTAGAGGAACTAAGATGTTTTCCTTACTATGGAGAAGGAGAACTTGAAGTGACTGGGTTCACTGCTGCAAGTTTCCTAACCGATAGTAACGACTATAAGTCGTAAGAACGGTACTATAAAGTTTGAATAACGGAACAGTGAACTGGAAATCTTCTCCATGCAAGATACTGTAACCAATAAAAAAACAAAGTGGATTATTGCTGCAGCTGAGGCAGCAATAGAAGCTTCTGGATTGATAATAATCTAATTATTAGATATTAGTTCTGTTAGCAGCTGAGCTAGGCTACAGCACAGGCTAAAGAATTAATGGTCTCATCAACGATCCAGATATATACTTCAAATATTCATCTGATTCGTTCGGATCATACATCATGGCGATGTGATGATCGAATAAATCGCATCAGATGATAACCATGCAAATCGCTGACGAAAGCATTTCCTCGGCAGAATTTGAGCGAACCGTACATAGTTCGGTGTGTAGGACACTTGAGTGATTGGCTAGTGCCAAGTGGGAGATTGTTGGACAGTTATGACCCATAGCATCACTATTTGTACAGATCATGGTGTTGTTGTACAAATTAACTATGTGACAAAGGAAATTGCTCTTTTATCATTTGTGATTAGATCACCAAGATATATAAATGATGAAAGGTCCATATGATTATTTTCGGATTGAGATAAGATATGAGACAGTATCAATCCATGAAGGTTTAATCATTAAATATCCCTAGTCGTAGTATTATCGAGATTGGACATCGATAATGCGGAATAGACTAGTATTGCACTTGTGCGTGTTATGGGAGCATAACGACATAGTTCTCATATATTTGGGTATAGGATACTCATGCAAGTGTAATAGGAGGTTGTGTTTACCGATGGTACGGGAACAGCTTCGCTCTGGATAGACCCCTCGGAATTCCATTTGTAGTATGACTATGTGTCTATGGAAGTCCGAATCAGGGTAGGTGTATTTGGTCTTAACCTGAGACTTGCACCGCTAATACTTGCGACAATCAATATACTTTGGTTTTGTCGTCCAGGGCTTTAACAGGTTCTGTGTACGCCTCTTCTGGGTATATTGAGAATCGTAGTGTAGTGTATTGGGTGTGATGTCGAGATGGAAGTATCACTCCAGTCATAGTGGAGATGATGATCACGTAGGATACGGAACTGGTTCTCTTATGTACTGCAGTCATCGGGATAATATGACTAGGTCATGATTATCCGATTATAGAGACTAGTTACCAGAGATCCGATATGAGCTTCGTACGGGGCAGACACAATTCCAGCCCCAGGCCTAGCACGTGACATCCGATACTGGATCGAAATACACAATACCGTATACTACGCCTGATATAGATCACATATTCCAGTAAGAATATTTTGGAGAATTGGGTAGGCATGTGTTTTGCTAGAAGCCAACCTGTCTTGTAAATCGGAATAGTAAAAACGTAGTACTAGGTACGTACGTGTTCGGATAGTTCGACGACCGAATTACTGCCAACATAACCGGGATCTCATCAGTCTCGCTCCCGAAGATTCACGATGACGTATGACTCGCACTTTATTAATCTGGGATTAATTATAAGAGAGAGAAAATTAATCTGGGTTAATTACGGAGATATTTTATCTGGGATAAAATATTAATTAAAGAGAGAAAACGATTAATTTGGAATTAATCGATAAAATAATAAATTCGATATATTATAAAAAATTGGATTTCGACGCGGAATTAAAATTAGATTTTAATTCGGGCGAACGAGTTAATTTAGAATTGATTCGTTAGCGACGTGAATAGTGATTTTACTAGGCATAATTATTTAATTACGTCGCAACGGAAAATTCGTTAATTGGAATTAGCGAACCCGAGCCCGGGAGTGTTTGCGGGCGCACTCGCATTTCGAATTCAAGTGCGACCCACAAGTCACATCAAGCGTAAAATCACTAGTCACATCAACGTCAATCACTTGTCACTTTGAGTGATGTGATGTCTAGTCATTTTTGGTGAATAGTTGATGGAAGTTGATAAGAAAGAAAGGATGAAGAGGTAGACACTGAAGTGTGATTGAAAGACATATACCATTATTTTATTAATATTTGACTTTTAATATTTTGGTATTATATATACATTACACACAACACCATCTCTCTTACTCTCTCCCTCTCCTAGAATCGGCCAAGGGCCATATTCTCTCCAAATTTCTTCAAAATGCCGTGAGTATGGAAGAAGCAAATGTGAGGATTTGTTGCAAAATTTCACGGAGTGCTAGCACGCTTTAAGGGTCTTCCGAAGGTGATAGGGAAACTGACTTGTGAGCTTGGAATCACTATTCGAAAGCTTGGAGCTTGGAACGAAAATGGAGGAGAGAAAATGGAGCTAAAGCCGAGAGCCTCTTGGAGTTAAAGCTTGAAATTTTGTTGTTTCTCGCGTCGTAAAATCCGATAAATGTAAGTATGATTCCGCCATATTTCATTGTAATATTCACACATGTTTGATGCTTGAATTGATCCTTGTGACCTAATAGAAACCCAACATTAATATGGTAAAACTCTTACTTTTATTTATATATTGTAAATCTAAGAGTTAGATTACTCTAAAAGTTAGAGATTTCGAGTTACACTCGGAACCTTATATGAATTTAGTAAAGACCTGAGAGTTACAACATATGGTGATATAGTTGCAGGAGTTGCAAATGGTGTGTTGAGAAATATCACGCATTCTCTTAAATATAAATTATTCCTGGTCTAGATATATTGACATGGGTCAGTCATTATATTGGTAAGACTAGTGCATTGTCTATATATGTAATGGACATATGGTTTGTCTCAACAGACCGTGAGCTTGCTTAGCGGAAGTTCGTATAGAAATGCTGATATTCATTAGTTGAATGAGTATTGAACAAACTCATAAAATATGACTAATAGATATTCCATAAAACTGTCAATAGTTGTCTTTTCGAGTTGAGTAGTTATTGTGGTCATTTGACTGAGACACCACGGTGGTCTTGTGAGTGATCCTCTATGCCTGATACCATGCATGTCAGAGACCTTTCATGGTCTGGCCTCTGGATGACTGTTAGATATAGACCGATGCTCACGAAGATCGGTGTGTGTTAAGATAAGGATTCGTCAATCCATATGGTTGGATTATGTTCCCAGAAATTTTTCAGAGTATATTTCGGAAAACTTTTGGCCAAAAGTATGTCGAAGAAATTATTTCTTTGACATTATAAATAATATTGAAAAGAGTTTTGCATATATTATTTATTAATGGAATATAAGGATGAAAAGTTACACATATTGAGTAGATAAGGTTTTTACAGTATAACTATAAACTTACTCAATTGGAAACGTTAATGACGAAGGGATTATACATTAGCGTTTTAACCTCAACCTGTATGGTTCGACGTGTCGTGTTGTTTAGTCATGATTTGTAGGTGGACAGGCCTTCATGAAATATGTATACAAGTATATGAGATATATATGTATATATATATGTAACAACCGAACATGAGCCTAGAGAGTTCCATTATATTGAGTTTACTCGTTGAGCACTAGGGCGACTTTCGTCAAATGTTGACAAAGTATTTTTTAGGTTTTTAGGATTAAATTGTTTAATCCGATAATTCATGAGATGAATTGAATTAATTAATTTTATATCAAGAATTGATAAATTTATTGTATAATAAATGTAAATTTGATTTACATTAAATTAGTAATTATTTTGTGAATTAATTTAATTGTTAAATTAATATATAATATTAATTACTTAGATTATACAAATAAAGCTTTTAATTAGTTAAAGTAATTAAGGTAAAGCAAAATTGAATTATTTGGTTAAAGTAACTAAATGATTCATAAAGGTAACTTAGTTACTAAAGTTGGTGAGATTAATTTTAACTTTGGTTAAGTTAATTTATGAAACATGTGGTGCAGGGAAAAGATTCCTTAAACCATGGTTTAATTAATGGCTTGTTTTGTTTTTGGTTTTCTTAATTTTATTAATAAAATCAAAAAGAATATAAAGAAATGAGATGGCTTCTTCTTTTGACTACTTACTGTCGAAGCTAGATAGAAAGGGAATGAACTGATTTTCTTTTCTTCGCTTCTCCTTTCTGTCGAACATGGAACAAAGAAAATTAATTGATTTTTTTTGTTTTCTCTTAAAAATCAAGCCTAAATCTCACTCAAAGATTACCCAAATAAATAATCAAGACCATGGAAATTAATCTTCAAGTGTTAAGGATTAATTGTGTTCTTGAAGTTCTTGATTTTTTCCTAGGGTTCAAGAATTGAATTTGGGAAAAATCTTGGTTGCCATTCTTGAGTGATCAAACCACCTTTTGATCACCAAGACTTGTTTTTAAGGAGCTCATTTTGGTGTATTTTGAAGGAGTTCAAAGTTTGGAGGATTTGGAAAAGCTTGGAGGCAAAGATTCAACAAATTGGCAAGGGTTAAAAGCTTGTTGGTAAAATTTTATTGTTCAATTTATTATTGATTTGTTGATGTTTATTGTTGAGAAAAATTATTGTGGATTTGTTGGATTAATTGGAAGCATGTATGTGAGGATTTGAAGCATTCAAGTGTTGGAAGAATTAGTATATAATTGATGTATGCTTGGAGAAATTTTTCAAGTGTTGGAAAATTATTGTGTATACTTAGATTAATTTTTTAAGTGTTGGAAATTAATTTGTGTATGCTTGAATGATTTATCAAGAGTTGATAAATGTATTAAAATGTATGGAAAATATTTTTTAATGCATTTGAAATTTGTAAGTTGAAAAGAAAAATTTGCCCACTGTTTTGGACTGCCAAAAAAAAAAAATTACTCGCTCGGGATTTGATCTCGGGCGGGTTCCGCTGCGCTCGGTTTTATCTGTTCCTCACTCAACAACTGCTACATATTATGGCTTAGTACCAACACTAGTACCACAAAACACACAGATGTTTTCAACTCGTCTTCTTGAAGTGGCTTCCATATTTTACTCTGGATGTCTTCAAAAGTGCAATGATGAGTTGAATTTATAACACATGAAAAGGGTGAGTAAAAATAATAGCACTAGTATCTGCCAAATGACAATTATTAGTTAAACAGTAAAATAAATCGTGATAGGTCAAAAAGGTCTGGATCCTGTCGGAGAAAATAAAAGAAAATAACAAAACAAATCACAATTATTAAGAAAAGACAAAGAGATATAATATTTACAATAATTTACGGCTTGATTGACGTCTATGCGCCAGGGACAAGCTTTCTATCCAATTTTCTTATAAATTGGCAAATAAGGTCTTTTTGAGTCAGATTCCCGAGACTTAACTGTTGTCTTTCTTTTTGGAATTGTACATATAACACGCGAATTTCGTGATACACATATCCACTGGGATGCGTCTCAAGAGTTTTAGATATGTCATCCAAAGACTCCTTACTCAAGCCATCCCTAATGAAATTAATCTTATCTTCACGGTTATCAGACACCATTCCTAAAGAACGACAACGAGTATCATAAAACATACGAGCACATTTATAACAAACACACATTCTTTTGGCTCTTCTCTTTTTAGCATATGTGCTTCTTCCTAAACCAGGCAGATGTGAAATAAAAAAAGTCAGAAAACTCACCTGCCAATCGGAACCGTGCTTCAATAATCCAACGAATGTCAGTATGAATATCTTTGATCATCAGTAGTCTCATCCGTTCCAAGCGAGCTTTGTAAACTTTCATCAGAGATTTTTGAGGGAGAGAAGGAAATTGCTTGTGAAGATTTACGAGAGCTTCTTCCATCCTGAAATGACTTAACCTGCGAAAACTAAACACATAAAATGAAATCACATCAAATCACAATATATACACAAATTGCATGGGTTGCCTCCCAGCTAGCGCTAAGTTTAACATCGTCAGCTAGACGTGACTGCCCGAACATTATGCTGGATCTGAAAGTGTGACACTTTCTTTTTGTCGCTCAATTGATTCTCCTTAATAGTGCTTGACACACTGACTGTTAACCTTGAATGTTTCGTTGGTATTGGGATCCAGTAACTCAACAGCTCCATATGGTAAAACCTGAGTGATCAAAAATGGACCTGACCACCTTGATTTCAACTTTCCAGGGAAAATTTTCAACATCGAGTTGTACAACAACACCTGCTGCCTTGGTTCCAACTGTCTGTGCACTATTTTTTGGTCATGCCATTTCTTGGTATTTTCCTTGTATAATATGGCATTCTCATAAGCCTGTAGGCGAAATTCCTCCAATTCATTGAGTTGGTGAAGTCTTTTCTTTCATGCAGCTTGTGGATCAAGATTCAACTTCTTCAGTGCCCAGTCTGCCTTGTGTTCAAGCTCAACTAGCAGATGGCACACTTTCCCAAACACCATTCGATATGGGGACATACCAATGGGTGTCTTGTAAGTTGTCCGGGAGGCCCATAATACATCATCCAGTTTTGTAGACCAGTCCCTCCTTGTTGATCCAACAGTTCTTTCCAAGATTCTTTTGATTTCCCTGTTTGAAACCTCAACCAGTCCATTTGACTGTGGATGGTAGGCAGTGGCAACCTTATGAGTAACTCCGTATTTGGATAAGAGTGCATCGAAGTATCTGTTGCAGAAATGTGAGCCACCATCACTAATTGAAGGACTTTGGCTGCAGTTTTATTCCCGCTAAAGTGTCCACCATATGGTGATGAATGACAATGTTACAAAACACTGTTGACCTCCTCCTGTGGAACACAACGCCTCAGTAATTGATCAGCACATCGTTTGAATAGATACGGCTCATCCCAAACATATTGTTTGACTTCTTTGAAGAACTTCTTCCGTTGTTGAGTTTTCCATTCCCACTGCCATTTTCCTGACACTATGTAGTTGACATAGTCAGCATACCAAATTATTTCCTGTTGTTTCATGGCAAACAGCTGTTCATCTGGAAAAGTTTCTTTGATTGTCAATTATTTGCCAACTGTTTCTCCATTCTCGAGCCTCGATAAATGATCTGCCACTTGATTTTATGTCCCTTTCCTGTCTCGAATCTCCACATCGAATTCTTGCAGAAGAAGTATCCAACGGATCAATTTGGGTTTGGCATCTTTCTTCGCGATCAGATATTTGATTGCTGAATGATCTGTGTAGACCACTACTTTAGGACCCAACAGATAAGAGCGAAATTTGTCAAAAGCGAACAAAACTGCAAGCAACTCCTTTTCAATGGTTGTATATTTGAGTTGAGCTTCATTTAGAGTTCTGTGGAGTAATAAATGGTGTGGAGAATCTTTGCTTTGCGTTGTTCTAAAACTACACCTACAACAAAATCACTAGCATCGCATATCACCTCAAATGGAATGGTCCAGTCTGGTGCTACAATGATGGGAGAAGAAATCACCTTCTTTTTTAAGATCTCAAAAGCTTCCTGGCATTCTTTGGTGAAGTTAAAATGCACATCATTCTCCAGAAGAGTGCACAGAGGTTTAGCAATCTTGGAAAAGTCTTTGATAAATCTCCTGTAAAAACATGCATGTCCAAGAAAGCTCTGAATCCCTTTAACAGATGTTGGTGAAGGTAGTTTTTCAATTGTCTTGATCTTTTCTTTGTCTACCTAGATTCCTTTTTGTGAGATCCGGTGTCCAAGAACGATGCCTTCATGTACCATGAAATGGCATTTCTCCCAATTGAGTACCAGGTTTGTATCTTCGCACCTTTGTAACACCTATTTCAGATTTTGCAAGCAATGGTCGAAAGAGTCTCCAAACACAGAGAAGTCATCCATAAACACCTCCATACTCTGCTCCAGCATGTCTAAGAAGATAGCCATCACGCAACGCTGAAATGTGGCAGGGGCATTACATAGTCCAAATAGCATCCTGCGGAAAGCAAAAGTACCATACATACATGTGAATGTGGTTTTCTCCTGATCTTCTAGGGCGATGGCAATCTGATTGTACCCCGAATATCCGTCCAAAAAGCAATAGAACTCATGTCCCGCCAGTTTGTCCAACATCTGATCAATGAATGGCAGTGAAAAATGGTCATTCCTTGTTGCTTTGTTCAGCTTCCTGTAGTCCATGCATACTCTCCATCCAGTCACTGTTCTTGTTGGAATCAGCTCATTCTTTTCATTTGTGACTACAGTAATTCCTTCTTTCTTCGGCGCATACTGCATAGGACTCACCCAACTGCTGTCTGAGAAGGGGTGGATGATGCCAGCATCCAACCATTTGATGATTTCTTTCTTCATGAGTTCCTTCATGATTGGATTGAGTCTCTGTTGATGCTCCATTGTGGGTTTGTACTCATCATTCATCAGAATCTTGTGCATGCAAAATGATGGACTAATGTCTCGAATGTCTACTATAGTCCAGCCAATGGCTCTCTTGGGCTATCGTAACACCCTCAGTAACTTTTCTTTCTGCTCCAATGTTAGCGAAGAAGAAATAATCACAGGTAATTCAGAAGAATTTCCAAGAAATGCATACCTGAGATGGCTCGGAAGTAACTTCAGCTCCAGCTGTGGTGGTTCTTCAATTGAGGGCTTGATTCGATCTTTCTTTGGGAGTTCCCGACTTTCAACTGGTAGTGTTGAATTGAAACAAAATGGCTTGTCAAGATAGTTGATACATTCAAGAATTTCAGCATCTAGCTCGATGTCAGTCATGTTGGTGATGGAAGCTTCAAGTTTGTCCGAGGGAATTGTATCAGTTTCCTGAATGATACTATCAACAACATCAATTCTGAAACATTCTTCCTCTTTTTCATCTCTCGGGAATTTCATGGATTTAAAAACATTGAAGGTAACTTCTTGGTCCTGAACTTTCATGGTTAGATCTCTTTTTTGTACATCAATAACAGTTCGACCTGTAGCCAAGAATGGTCTCTCGAGGATGATAGGTACATATTTGTCTTCCTCCATGTCAAGAATAATGAAATATGTTGGGAGAATGAGTTTGTCAACTTTAACCAGCACATCTTCAACGACTCCTCTCGGAAATGCGAGCATTCTATCAGCAAGTTGCAAAGAGGCTGAGGTGGGCATTGTTTCACCAATTTGTAGTTTCCTATAAATAGAAAAAGGTATTAAGTTAACACTGGCACCTAAGTCACATAAAGCCTTACTGATATAATGTTCTTCAATGGTGCATGAGACAGTGAAACTGCCAGGATCTTTCAACTTCGGGGGAAGTTTCCTCTGAATGATGGCATTGTATTCTTCTGTCAATGCAACCGTCTCGTAATCTCTCAATCTTCATTTTCGTGAAAGAATGTCTTTCATGAATTTAACATAACTGGGCATTTCTTCCAACGCTTCTGCGAATGGGATGTTGATGTGCAGCTTTTTGAAGACTTCCAGGAATCCAGCAAACTGTTTGTCCAGCTTGTTTTTCTATAGTCGCTGTGGAAAAGGTGGAGGTGGAGGTGGAATGATTTGATCTTTTTCCTTTGCTTTTTTTTCCTCCATTTGTGGAACTGTTTCTTTTTGAACTTCTTCAATGGATGCTTTGATTCCAACATCTTTGTTGATTTGAGTACCTCTTTTCAAAGTAATGGCTTGACATTGCTCATTCCCTCTGTTCCTTGGATTTGGCTCTGTGTTGCTGGGAAGATTTCATGGCGGTCTGTAACTCTGAGCATTGGCAAGTTGTCCAATTTGATTCTCCAGTGCTTTGATAGAGGCAGATTGGCTCTGAAACATATCATCATATTTTTTTAACTGGGCTAGTAATTCTACTATTCCTGGTTCATTTGCCTGCTCATGGCCTTTGGTTTGTTGTTGGAAACCAGATGTTGGATAATTCTTTTGCCCTGAATTATTGCTCCATGAGAAATTGGGATGATTCCTCCACCCTGGGTTGTAGGTGTTGGAATATGGTTTGTTCCACTATCTATTGAAATTGTTGACAAAATTCACCATTTCTTCAAGTTGGTTTGGTTCTGGTGCTCCTCCATATAGTGAACTTGTGGATCCAGTGGTAATAGTCTCCATAAATTTGCATATCTGATCCAACTTGGCGTTGACTGCTGTATTGGCTCCAACTTCATAAATTCCAGCAATTCTTTGGATCATGTTCCTTTCTGTTGGCCACAAGGAATTATTGTTTGCCATTTCTTCGATTAGGTCTCAAGCTTGATCTTCTCATTTTACCATCAAAGCTTCTCCAGCAGCAGCGTCAATTGTGGTTCTCATTAGTCCAGAAAGTCTATTATAGAATGTTTGGACTTGAAGCTATTTTGGAATCTCATGGTGAGGACATTTCCGAAGCAAATCTTTGTACCTTTCCCAATCTCATGTTGCACAAAGGATGTGATGTCATTCCTCAGCTTTCCAGTTCTGGCTGGTGGAAAATATTTTGCAAGAAATTTGGTGGCCAGAGTGTTCCAAGTTGTGATGGAACTTGCTGGTAGAATGTAGCCAAGCTTTATCTCTGTCTTTCAAGGAGTATGGAAAAGCTCGCAGTCTCATTGCTTCTTCAGCTGCTTGGTTGTAATTGAAAGTGCCACAAACTTCCAGGAAGTTACTGATGTGGGCATTAGGATCTTCAGTTGCATTCCCTCCAAACTGAACTGACTACTGAATCATCTGAATTCATGTTTTGATGTCACACGCATTTACTGGTAAGAGAGGAAGTACAATACAGGAAATGAAGGTTTCAACCACCGGAATTGTTTTGTCTCAAATGGGAATTAGTGGTGCAACTTCTAAAGGTTTAGGTTCTATGTTAACAATTTCTTCTTGGCCTTCTCGCCTTTCCCTTCTCAACTGTCTAATGGTTCTTTCTGTTGGGTTTCTCTAAGGTCCCAAGATCAAATCAAGCAATGAAACATCATATATGTGAATACTCGTAAAAGTATGGCGGAATCATACTTACAACGATTGGTTATGGCGATGCGAGGAACAATAAAATCTTCAAGCTTTATGTCCATGAGGCTCTCGGCTTTCTTGAAAAATTTAAGCTCCAAATTCGGTCATGGTCCTCCATTGATGCTCCAAGCTCTAAGTGGTAATTCCATACTCACAAGTCGGTTTCCCTATCACCTTCGCATGACCCCGAATGTGTGCTAGCACTCTTGAAATTTTGCCACAAAATTTCTACAATTGCTTCTCCTAACTCACGGCATTTGCCAAAAATTGAGAGGAAAAAAAGACCTTGGCCGAGAGTGAGAAGAGAGAAGAGGAGAGAGTGTGTGGTGTTAGTTGGTTTGTGTATCTAATACACAAAAATCAAAATCCAAAAAATTGTAAAAAGCCTTTCAAAAAGTCAAATACAATTTTGGAGCCAAAAAGCAATTAATGCTTTCCAACCACTTCCATCAATCAATAGTGACATGT